>CM010609.1:23651477-23822900 GCA_003430845.1 Xanthoceras sorbifolium
CCTACCAAAGATTAGTCAACAAAATGTTCGCAACCATGCTTGGACAGACTATGGAGGTCTATATCGACGACATGCTAGTAAAGTCATTAGTAGCAGACCAACACCTCGATCACCTCCGGCAGTCGTTCGACATCATCGACGAGTATGGGATGAAGCTTAATCCAACCAAATGCTCCTTCGGCGTTTCCTCGGGGAAGTTCCTTGGCTATTTAGTAACCAAGAGAGGCGTCGAGGCCAACCCAGATCAACTCCAGTCCGTCATGGATCTAAAGTCCCCCAAAAGCATCAAAGACGTACAAAAGCTAACTGGACGGCTCGCGGCCCTCAACCGATTCATTTCAAAGTCGTCTGAAAAATGTAAGCCTTTCTTCGATGCTCTAAGAAAGAGCAAGTCATTTGATTGGAATCAAACAAGCGAGGACGCCTTCCAAAATATAAAAAGATATCTAGCAAGCCCGCCTCTACTGTCCAAACCCAAGGAAGGCGAGACCCTCCTGCTCTACCTCGCTGTATCCGAAACGGCCATTAGCGCTGTATTGATAAGGGAGGAGGATGACAAACAACTCCCCGTATACTACATCAGCAAGACTCTACTCGATGCAGAGACAAGGTACGCCCAACTCGAAAAATTAGCCCTCGCACTAGTCACGGCCGCAAGGAAATTACGGCCGTACTTCCAATGCCACACTATTAGTGTACTCACTGCCTTCCCCTTGAAGAGTGTCCTACATAAACCTGAACTATCCGGCCGTCTAGTGAAATGGGCCGTAGAGCTGAGCGAGTACGACATCAACTACCAACCTCGCAGGCGATCAAGTCGCAAGTACTGGCGGATTTCATAGCAGACTTCACACCAGGGATTCTACAACGAGCGGAGGAAGAACTTTGCACTATGTCGTGCGACACGCCAAGGGAGGAGTGGAGTTTAGCAGTTGATGGATCAAGTAACGCTAGAGGCAGCGGGCTGGGAATAGTACTTACCTCCCCTACGGAGCACGTCATCGAGAGGTCCATCAGATGTGGATTCAAGACCACCAACAACGAAGCCGAGTACGAAGCCCTCATAGCCGGGCTCACCTTGGCAAAGGACTTACACGTCGAACGAATCAAGGTACGCAGTGACTCCCAATTAATTGTGAGACAATTGCAAGGGTCCTATCAAGCCAAGGATTTAAAAATGTCGGCCTACTTGACCTTGGTAAAAGAGTTACAAGCTTCATTCAAGTCATTCGACATCGAGCAAATACCCAGATCCGACAACGCGCATGCTGACGCACTGGCCAATCTTGGGTCCGCACTAGCTACCACAATTGAACGAACTATTCCAATGGTGTTCGTCCAATGGCCAGCGGTATGGAAGCCAACAAAGCTGGAAATCAAACCAATTTCGGACAAGCCCACTTGGATTACCCCGATCCACGACTATTTGAGGGACGACACCCTCCCATCTGACAAGGTAGAAGCTCGAAGAATTAAAATCAAAGCCGCCCGATTTTCTATAATAGAAGGTCAACTTTACAAGCGATCCTACTCCGGGCCCTACCTCAAATGTGTCGACCCAGTCGAAGCTCGGCAAGTACTCAAGGACTTACACGAGGGACAATGTGGAAATCACTCGGCCGGGAGAAGCCTAGCCAATAGAGCAATCACGGCCGGGTATTACTGGCCTACCATGCGATCCGAGTCGCACGACCTCGTCAAAAGGTGTGACCCCTGTCAGCGCTTCGCCCACGTTTCACATCAACACCCGGAAAGACTCCACCCCATCTCAGCACCATGGCCCTTCATGAAGTGGGGCATGGACATAGTAGGGAAATTGCCCGCCGCTACCGGAGGAAAAGTCTACATGCTAGCCGTAACCGACTACTTCACAAAGTGGGTCGAAGCCGAATCATATGTAAGAATCAAAGACGCCGAGGTAAAAAGCTTCATTTGGAAGAATGTCATATGCCGCTACGGAGTTCCACAGGAAATAGTCACCGACAATGGCTCACAATTTATTTCATATGATTTCCAAGACTTTTGCGACAAGTGGAACATCAAACTAAGCTATTCAAGCCCAAGATACCCTCAAGCTAACGGACAAGCAGAATCCACTAACAAGACAATCATGTCCACCCTCAAGAAGCGACTCGACCAATGCAAAGGGAAGTGGGCCGATGAGCTACCGGGTGTGCTGTGGTCTTACCGTACGACGGTCAGGACATCAACAGGAGAAACACCATTCTCTTTATCTTACGGCTCAGAAGCCGTCATAGCAACAGAAGCTGACTACCCTTCTTATAGGATACGACACGCAACAGAAGAAGCAAACGACAGAGAATTACTGGGTGAACTCGACACAATCGATGAGCGCCGCGACAAGGCCGCAATCAGGTTGGCCGTATACCAACAACGAGTTGCCCGCCATTATAACAGAAGTGTTCGTCTCAAGTCATTCCATATTGGAGATTGGGTTCTTCGCCGCGTCTTCCAAAACACAAAGGAAAAAGGAGCAGGCAAATTCGGTCCTACGTGGGAGGGACCATATCAAATCACCAATGTATTTGGAAATGGAGCCTATAAACTACGATGTACAGATGGCATGGAGATCGGCAACAGCTGGAACGCGTGCCATCTAAAACAATATCAGTTTTAGAAATATATATATATATATATATATATATATATATATATATCTATCTATATATTTCGAATTTGATCACTCTACAATATTTTTTACGCAGGTCAGCATTGCACAGTCTATCTTGAACTACATCACAAGTTGCAGTGTGCAATTGAGCAGTTACACACTCCAACTGGGGCAATTCAATATCACAAACAACAGAATCTACGACAAAACTCGAACATGACCCGCACTCAAGGTCATGAACCACGACCTGCATTCATGGTCGCCATCTCCACACGGTCACATGACCCGCACTCAAGGTCATGAACCACGACCTGCATTCATGGTCGCCATCTCCACACGGTCACATGACCCGCACTCAAGGTCATGGACCGCGACCTGCATTCATGGTCGCCATCTCCACACGGTCACATGACCCGCACTCAAGGTCATAGACCGCGACCTGTATTCATGGTCGCCATCTCCACACGGTCACATGACCCGCACTCAAGGTCATGAACCACGACCTGCATTCATGGTCGCCATCTCCACACGGTCACATGACCCGCACTCAAGGTCATGGACCGCGACCTGCATTCATGGTCGCCATCTCCACACGGTCACATGACCCGCACTCAAGGTCATGGACCGCGACCTGCATTCATGGTCGCCATCTCCACACGGTCACATGACCCGTACTCAAGGTCATGAACCACGACCTGCATTCATGGTCGCCATCTCCACACTGTCACATGACCCGCACTCAAGGTCATGAACCACGACCTGCATTCATGGTCGCCATCTCCACACGGTCACACGACCCGCATTCAAGGTCATGGATTCTCCATCTCCAACAGATCACGCAATCAGAAAAAGAAATTACTATCAATAAAAAGCATACGACATCAAGGAAAAATTAACATACTTCATATATTAAAATTGTTGTTTAAACAGAGCATACAAAACTAAAAATAAATAAATACGTTCAACAAATTTTTACAACCCCTTATGGGGCAAGGTCATCGTGCTCTCCAGTCGGCTGGGCAGCCAAGGCTACGATGGCCGAACCTTCTGGAGGAGGAGGAACAGGCTCTTCGCCAGGCTTATCATCCGCTTCATCCTCATTATAGCGCGACAGCTCCTCGTGGTCGGCAATCCAGCTGTCAACCTTCCACTCGATCGCACGACCGTCCCTGTACTCCCTCATCAAATCTGCACGAGTCTTGATGACTGCATTGAGGACGTTATCCTCTGCCTTGTCGTACAGGGAGTCATAGTCTGCCTCTTTAGCCTTCAGCTTGGCCTCCAGCAAGTCAACACGCGACTTCAACTTATTTAATTCCAAAGTGGCCTCCACCGCCCGACTGGAGGCCTCAAGAGCAGTCTTCTTGGCTTCAACATTCGAAGCCTTCAGCATGTCATTGTCAGCCTTCAAGCCCTGGTTGCTCACCTTAAGGTCCCTCACCTTCTTAAGGGCGACGCCCAGCTCCTCCTTCAAATGGACGTGCGACTGAAGAGCCTACACAAAATAAAAACACAAGTCAAAACAAATTATAACGCAGTTAAAACAAAATATACAAATGAATATGTCGCACGACCATACCTGGAAGAGGTGACCAAGTCCCCAGTCAGCAGCTTGGGAAAGACCCATCTCCTTTAGGCGACTCTTGTCCTCAGGCAGCAGCAGCCGCTCGACTTGTGGAAGGATCGACCCCACATTGGAGTATGCAGAGGCATCCTGTGGGAAAACTAGGTCGACCGAAGCGTCGACACCAGATGCCGAATCCTCCCTTCTTCTTTTCTTCCCAGCAGAAGAAACATCTTGGGAGGTCTTGGTACGACTAGAAGGAGGAGGTGGAGGAGTGGAGGCCGCTTGATCGCTCGACTCAGCTTTCTTCTTGCCCTTTCTCTTCTCCCTCAGCCTCTTCATTGCGTCATCAGCAGCAGGTGCAGCGATCTCTCCAGCCATAATGTCAACTGCAAAGCGTCGCTCGACGTATAAAATGGGAGTCAGGAATCGAGTGCCGTACAGTCGCTCGACACAATGCCTGACCCTGACAAACTCCACTAAATTTTTGAAGGCAGGGTAGGGAGTACCTGGCTCGTTTATAATGCTAAATTTCCAGAGATGACTCGGCCGCAAGTTCTCCTCCGATAGTATACTCCTCCAACTCCTCTCCTTGACGTCGTACGACAGAACCTTTTCCGTACGCGTCACACACGTCAACCCAACTACTGATTGAGGCGCTCCTGTGTTCACTACAAAGCAAACACAAAAGGAGTTAGTAAGAAAAAATTGCAAAGACAGTCGCACGACGCTACTAACATAAAGACTCACCAGCCTTAGACCAAGTCGCACGGACAACGGTTTCCCCGAGAGGCCAATCAACAAGCAGGCCCCTCGCGAAGAAATACCTGTCCTTCCACAACCTATCATTTGTGGTTAGCTCCGTGATCAAATGCGTTCTGTTAGGTCGAAGGTTTAAGTTATAGCGCCCTTTCTCTGTGTCGTGCTCCCGTACGGTATACGAGTAGAAAAGATCGGGGAGCTCGAAGACTATCCCTTCTCTCGTACACAACAGATCCAGCGCCAGCAGGATCCTCCAGCTGTTGGGCATCAGCTGCCCTGGGGCAAGCTCGAAGTGATCTAGCACCCTCCTCAGTAGTCCGACTACTGGCAGCCTGAATCCCACCCGCTGGAATGGGAACTCGTACAAACAGGTCCATCCTGGGACGTCCCAGTCTGGCCTCTCCTCCTTATAGGGAGCCCTCAGCGCGACACCATCAGGAATACCATAGGTGAATCGAAGGCGCATGACGTCGTCTTCAGTCAACACGCTAGCCGGGTTATTCAAAAGCAACCCTAGCGGCCTACTGGGTCCCATTGGACACGGGCCTGCTGCGTCGCCCGGCAGTTCGACTAAAGGCACTCCCATTGCCACGTCGTCCGTCACTCGCGATGTACCAGCAAGAGAAACTGTCACGGTGTCGTACGACGAGGAAGCAATGGTTACTTCAGCACTCGCTGCCTCTGACTCTCCCCATGAGTCGTACGACAGATCTATTGGATCGTTGTATCCACGCCCAGAGGTACTGGGAGGACTTTCATCTCCTCGACTCGACATCAGACCTACAAGTCGAACGACAGTAGCCAATGGTTAGTATTATAACCTAGATCAAAGACTTGGCACGACCTGATATCAGCTCCCAAGACTGTTAAGAAGGTCGTGCGACCTATACGTCTTGGCTACTGTCGTGCGACCTAGACTCTACAAACAATTTGTGCCTAAACCTAACTCTAGATTTTCGATCTAACAAACTTTAAAAACTTTTTTAAAGTTTTTCTTAAAGACTATTCGAAGAACATAAGAAAAACCCAGAAAAAAGCACAAATAAAAAATCAAAAGAACGGGGGAACCAAGAAAACTTACCAAAATAGCGAAGGTATGCAAATTCTTCGTCGGAATAGATATGGAATGGCAAAAATGAGCAGCAAAGACGCCGGAATAACACGAAAGTGGCGAAAAACGGCGACTGGTTTTTGAGAGAGAAAACGAGAAAGAGAGAGAGAGCAAAAAATTGAAAATGAGAGAGAAAGGGAAAGGGCGGCAACTAAAAAGATGCCTATGCTGACGTGTCAACTTCTCATTTGACACATACTCCCATGACCTATCATTTGCCATGCATGCGCTCCACCCATAAAAACGGCATTTATTTCGGCACAGACATCAAAGAGTCATTTGGAGACCAAACACTCCCTCTCTAAAGTAACATTGTCGTACGACAAAAACACAACTTACGCGTTGTCATCTACTCACCAACACTGATACACCCTATCAGAAGGACAGAGTCGTGCGACGATGTCAACCCAACCTTGGAGTTTACCCATACATATCTATGTCTGCATGTCGTACGACGCAAACCCCTTGGCCTTTTAGATCCAATGCGTTTGGGGGCAAACTGTAGTAGCCAAAATATGTCTGGCCCAAAGTGTGGCCCAAAGACAAAGCCCATAGCTAAAAATGGGACTACACTCTCATGTAGTATGACGGTGGCTCAGCATGAAGATCAAGTCGCACGACATGAAATACCATCATATAGACGTACTAGTTCGAAGATCTTGTCGTACGACATGAAGCACTCATGTAGTACGACGACGTACTAGTTCTAAGATCTTGTCGCACGACATGAAGCACTCATGTAGTACGACGACGTACTAGTCCGAAGACTATGTCGCACGACATGAAGCACTTATGTAGTACGACCGTGCTACATCACCCAAATCGTGGTCCAGATTGACAAGAAACCTACATGTCGTACGACATAGCATCTCCGTCGCTCCGAGGGAGACCAGATTGTGATCTACTTTGAAACAGGTCCTACAAAGTCATAATGACACTTGATGGCAGCCCAATCAAAAGAAGCACCCAGATGCTTTCTTGGTGGAAGACAGAGAAGAGAGAATGATGAGATCCCTCAAAAAGAAGAAGCATCAGTCTCCTATAAAGAGGAAGATAATCCCTCATGAGAGGGGGAGGCCGAAAAACCAAGATCCGGATATTACAGAAAAAGAATCACACCCTCCGGCCATTGCTCATCTTCTCCGATCACCCTCCGACCTTACATCTCCTTTGATCAAAGAAACCCCAACTGTGAAGATAGCAGGAAGTATTCCTCACTCATCTCCATTTACAAACATTACACTTTTACTAGCACTCGCTAACTTGACCGTCGGAGTGACTTTGGCCGGCACCACCCCGGTGTCCCAGACGTCCTGCGGGTCACGTGCGTTCTGTCTTTGCAGGTTGTAGTGCCCCGTGTCCCCGAGTGATTTTTGAGGACTACAATTATTAAAGGAGAATTTTTAATAATAATATCTCTAAAATTTACTCATAATCTGAATTATAAGTGTAATTCAATGCTAATTATATTTTATGATTTTATCTCAAGTTTGTTCTATTCTTTTAAAAATTCGAATCCAATTCTTAAATTGAAGAGATGACGGCACCATGCAAATATAATTATTGGGAAAATTTTAATTGATCCGTTTGGAGCTTTAGTTAAATATAGGTTTACATTTTTTTTTTTTGAAACAATATGGGTTTACATTTTTCATCAAAGTCTTTTCTAAAAGGAAAAGAATTTTTGACAAATTCTTAAGCAACTAGCGATGATATATATATATATATATATATAAAGAAATTGGAAATAAACCCTAGTGATATATAATAACAAATTTGCCCTAATATTGATATAAAAAAATAAATGGAAGAAATAGTTACAAATATCCAAAAAATAATAATTTGTTTTCTATTTTTGTTCCCTTTCAAGAATTTTCTATTATTGTCAACTTCAGCTTCCAAATTGATAAAAATATCCCACTATTTTATTTTAAATTATTTAAGATTTTTTAAATAAAAAATTAAAATTTTGGATTTAAACTCTTTCTTTTCGTGTCGACACTGATTATATTCGTTTGAAAAGTTCAAAATTTTGACTTTGATATCATAGTTTTAAAGTTGATTTTAATAATCTGATTAAACACTAGTTACAGAATCTGACAGGGAGAAGAACGGAGAAAAAGAACAATTGTAAAAAAAGACTACTCATAGTCAAGTGTAGATAATAGCTAGATAGGCTAACAACCTGTTTAGTAGTGATTGGAAATGAACTTGCATGAAAATGAATTTTATATAATATTTAATATTTGCATTTCTGAAATGGTAGTTGTTGCATGAATTTCACCAAAATTCAACAACACCCACTCATTCAATTACCTTTCTGCTTGGATACTTGAAGAAGGAATTTGGCAATGGCATGGGTATGGGTTGCTTAGACCATCGGAGATGGACACAAAACACAAATTCGTATCATTTGGTGCTTCAATGGAGCACTAAATTCTAATTTTTTTATAAAAAAAAATAGTGTTGATGAACAGTAGTATTGTTCACAACACCAAATTTATTAATTTTAATAAATTTTTTATTTTACCTTTAAAATAAATTTTATTTTTTTATATTCTTTTATTAATTTAATATATTTATAAAATTTATAAATTAAAATATTATAAAAATATAACTTTAAAAAGATATCGTCAAAATTTTCAAAATGAATCCAATATCATATATATATAATTTATTTCATTTATTTAATCTATTTTTTACTTCATCTCTAATTTTTTATTTTAAATAAAATTTTATAATTATAATATAAAAATACAGTAATATATATAATATAATTTGATCAATTATTGAAAAAAATATGTGAATAATTATTTTTTAATATTATATAATTAATTATTTAAGTATATTAAAAAAATAATTAATATTGTATAAGTTATCAAATAAAAATTGATTAATATTATATAAAGAATATAATATTTTTTAAAGATACCCTTTATATCAATTTGGTGTTAATAATATTGGAGTATAAAATTTTTTTGTATAAATATATTCTATAAAAATACTTTTTTAACATGAAAATAGTATAAAATTTTATATTACACATTAAAGATACTCTCTTAGCTGATCTGTTGACTCTTGAAGCAGACCCTCTGAATAATAATATGATGTTCACTATCAATTCACAGCTAGCTTTGTTAGTAGAACTAAAGATTTAACTGTAATTAATAAGTGATCTCTTTGAGTCCGTTTGTTACGATGTATTGGACTGGGGTTGGACTAATCCCAGTCCAATCCGTCGTTTGGTGATGACATCGGACTGGACAATTCAATCCAGTATCATCCATGTAACACCCCCCGACCCGACCCGGTCGGACCGACCCGGGGAGCGCTACTCGGACTTTCAAAACTTTTTTTCAAAACTTTAATTTTACATTTCAAAATCATTGTGAGCCCATAAAACAGATAGAAATCCTTTTCAAGTGAGCCCATAACAATAAATAAACTTTTCTCGAAAATTTCGGCAGAGTGCCGTTTGTTTTTCGGACTTTCCAAAACCTGTTTTTACACAAATCAATCCAAAATTCACATTTTTCACAAACACTTCTATAGCACTTTCAAACAGTTGCGCACTCTGCCGTTTAGTGCGACTTATCAAAACAGTTTATAAAATAAAACAAAACAGACTTTAATGGTTACAAACATTTTTAATAATAAAAGACATAAATCGTAAACTAATTAATTACAAAACATTTTACAAAACGTATTTACAAATTCCCTATATATGCATGCTTTCAGAATATATATACACATAACAAAAATATGGCTACCCAACTGTACAATCTCTGTGACTCGGTCTGCAACTCGTTCTTCCTTCAGTCCTTAGGCTCTTCTGGATTCCTGGTACCTACGCGTTAGAAACAAACTAACGCGCTAAGCATATAGCTTAGTGGGTGTACTATAAACTCAATTAAATAAATCACAATATATATATATATAATTCATTTCGAATCCATTTCAAAATCAAATAAACTTCAAAATCAGAGCATTAAACTAATTTAATCACTTTAATTTCAATACTGCAGTCAATATACGAATGCTATCAATAGAATCATTCGGTTCACTTTTCAATTCCAATCAATTCTGGCCCGCTAGAATACTAAACATATTAGGACTGGAATATGGGTCAAGCTCCCAACCCCCAAAACGAATTCTGAGGAGGTACGTGTCTCCCAACTCTAGGACCGTGGGTACGGAACCTAGAGAGGTACATAGCTCCCTATCCCAGGAACGAATCCTTGGAAAGGTACATTAACTCCCAACCCCCAGGACGAATCCTGAGGAGGTACGTATCTCCCAGCCTCTGGACGAATCCAAGATGAGGTACATCAGTATCAATCAATCAGTATCGGCGCAGTACTGCTCAGTAAAATCCAGCTGGTATACCAACCTCCTATATCCATTTCTATGTCTACGTATCCTAGGGCCGTTTCCGATAAACCAAATTCGCAAAAGATGTCACAATAATTACTCAATAACAATAATTACTCAATAAACATACAAATCACATAATATTCTTCACGAAACATATTCAATAATTTTACGAAAATCAAAGTCAAGTATTTTAACGAAATCGAAACGTTCGAAATTATAATCGAAATATAATCTATCATAAAATCGGTCCGAAATCAACCATAGATCTACAAATCATCAATTTTACATATAAAATAAACACTTTTCAGACGAATAATCGAAATCGAAAACTTTTAACGAAATCGAAAACGAAACGAAAACGAGAAACGAAAACGAAAACAAAACTATAACGAAAGACTTTTCGTAATGGTTCCGAAAATAAAAGTACACCAACCTGGAATCCTTTTCTTTTCGGTAAATCGTGGTTCTACGGTTTCGTCTTTCCTTTTTACCTACACTTTCTTTTCTCTTCTCTCTCATTCTTCTTCTTCTTCTTTCTTTTCTTTCTTCTTCTTTCTTTTTCTTCTCTTTTCTTTCTTTTTCTCGGCCTTTTCTCTCTCTTTCTCGTTGTCCTGGTTTCTGTGTGTGTTTTCTCGCTTCTGCAAGAAGTTTCTTCTTTTTTTTATATTTTTTTCGCTACCGCGACCGCCGTCGCGACCTGTGGTCGCGCCACCAGGTCGCGATGCTCACTGGAGTGCGCGCACCGCCTTCATCGCGAGCGCGCCTTGGTCGCGCGAGAGATCGCGTTGCTCTCTGCCCGTTTTTGACAATTTCATCGCGAGCAGTCCATCGCGACCTGTGGTCGCGGTGGCTGGTCGCGATGCTCACTGCCAGGTTTTGCCATTTTCATCGCGAGCAAGCCATCGCAACCTGTGGTCGCGGTGACTGGTCGCGATGCTCACTGCCCGAAATTGCGTTTTTCACCGCGAGCGAGCCATCGCGACCTGTGGTGGCGGTGACCAGGTCGCGATGCTCTCTGGTCCAGTTTTCCAATTTTTCATTTTTTTCATTTTTTCACTATTCAATCCGGTCCGCTAGAAATCATAAAATAAACATACATTTAATTACATTTACACCCCCTCAAATAGTAAAAATTTATTTTCACACATGTCACATATATATAAAATTCATTACCCGAAATCCGGGATGTTACAATCCATTTTAACCTCCTGTTTATCCTGCCACACCATCATATACTTTTTTTTTAACAACAATTTTTTTTTTTGACAAACTTACTTTTAATACAGTTTTTTTTATATTATTATTATTATATTTTAATAAATTTTATTCTAACATTAAAAATAATATATTTTAATATTAAAATAATTAATTAATTCTAAATATTTAATTTAATTTAAATAATTTTTAATTAAATTTATTTTAATCTAAATAAATTTACTTTTATTAAAATTAAATTTAAATAATTTTATTTTATTAAATTAAATATTATTTTATTTTATCTAAAATTAATTGATATATCAATTTTATATTATCTTAGATATTAAAAATAATTATTTTACATCAAACCTAATACAACAACGAATAATAAACAGTATTTGTATCTTTTTAATTTTTTTAATATGAATTAATTAATATAGTATAATTTATTTACAATGAATTCTAAAATATGTATTATAAACATATTTAAATTTTATTTAGATTTATTTTAAATAATTTTAATTTAATTATATAATATTTAAAAATAATTTTATTTTATATAAAATTAATTTAATTTAATTTAATTTTATCCAATCTCATTCTACACCAAACAAAGGACAGTACTATTTTTAATCTTATCCATACTACACCAAACACATCACAGTACTATAAAATAGTCCAATACAATCCAATCCAATCCAATTTTATAAAAATAGTTCAATTCAATCCAATTTCATCCCATCCTATAAAATAAACTGGCCCTTTTTGTTGCCCTGTTGCTTCCATGACGTTGGATAACCTCATCCTTTTGTTTCTCTCAGAAAAAAAGTATTTGCTGCAGGGATGGACCCATCACCCCAAAAACACCCTCTCAACTTCCACTGCTGTTATGAAACTTATAATTAAAGCACACAAAATCATATATATTTATTTTTGTTATTCTAAAATTTAGAGCGGTTAGTTAAAATTTTCTATATAGTTTTATTTATAACTAAAATTCTTCATAATTTTATTTTATTGTCAATTTTTTTCGACCGTCAGTTTTAATTATCAAAACATCATTCATCATTAAATTTATGTTAGAGATATTATTAAAATTTCCCCTCTAATTTGATTTATTAGTCAAAATCCCTCATAGTTTAAATTATGATCAAAATCTCCCTTGTAGTTTTATTTTAGAGCTAATTGTATCGATCTTTTAGAGGTTTTGCCAACTACAAGCAAAGTCAACTTTATCGTTTATTGACAAACAACTCTCTTACCCTTAGTAAAATTTGGTCAAATATAACAATTGACTAGGGGAGTTTTTTGTTAAAAAACTCAAAAGTTGATTAACAGGAGATGAAGTCTTTGTCAATAAACCCAAAAGTTAACTTCGCCTGTAATTGAGCAAACCTCAGGGGAGGTAAGCGTTATTTACTCTTCATTTTATAGTCAATTTTCCTATATTGTCAATTTTATTACTAAAATACTATTGACTATTAACTTTTATATTAATAATTTTAGAGCACTAAGGGTATAGAGATAAATACTTATAAATATTAAATTAAAATATTTTAATTTATAATATCAATAAATCTCTACCGTCCATCATATGATGGACGGTCGAGATCAAATAAAAGAAAATAAAGAATAAATAAAAAAATAAAAAAATGGTTCTTCACTGTCCATCCATAGATGGATGGTGGAGATCATAAACACAATTTTTTTAAAAAATATACATAAAAAAATTAAAAAAATAAAGAAATAAATAAAAAAATTTAAAAATTTAAAAATGAACCTCCACTATCTATCTAGATGGGCGTGGAGATCATAAACAAAAAAATATAAAAAATTAAAAAGGTAGAGATCATAAAATAAATTTTTAAAAAAGCCTTTTTAATTATTTATTTATTTTTAAATTTATTTACATTTTATTTATTTATTTTGGTAATTAAAACTGACGTTACGACAAAAATTAACTATAAAATGAAACTACAGAGGAGATTTTGGCCATAAATGAAACTGGATGAGATTTTGACTAGTACACCAAACTAGAGGGGAATTTTAATAATATCGCTAATATAAAAATTAACAGTTAATGGTATTTTGGTAATTAAAACTGATCAGAGGAAAAATGGACTATAAAATAAAATTATTAGAGAAATTTTAACCATAAATAAAACTAGGGAGGTGATTTTGACTGATACACTATTAAAGGAGAATTTTTAATAATAATATCCCTAAAATTTACTCATAATCTGAATTATAAGTGTAATTCAATACTAATTATATTTTATGATTTTATCTCAAGTTTGTTCTATTCTTTTAAAAATTCGAATCCAATTCTTAAATTGAAGAGATGACGGTCCCATGCAAATATAATTATTGGGAAAATTTTAATTGATCCGTTTGGAGCTTTAGTTAAATATAGGTTTACATTTTTTTTTTTGAAACAATATGGGTTTACATTTTTCATCAAAGTCTTTTCTAAAAGGAAAAGAATTTTTGACAAATTCTTAAGCAACTAGCGATGATTTATATATATATATATATATATAAAGAAATTGGAAATAAACCCTAGTGATATATAATAACAAATTTGTGCTAATATTGATATAAAAAAATAAATGGAAGAAATAGTTACAAATATCCAAAAAATAATAATTTGTTTTCTATTTTTGTTCCCTTTCAAGAATTTTCTATTATTGTCAACTTCAGCTTCCAAATTGATAAAAATATCCCACTATTTTGTTTTAAATTATTTAAGATTTTTTTAAATAAAAAATTAAAATTTTGGAGATTATGGAGGTCTAAATTTTTTTTAAATTAAAAAAATTACCAAGGACATTTTATATTTAGAAAATAAAAAAATGATAAGAATAATAAAATATTTAAAAATTGATAAATTTAATATTTTATAATTTTGGGCTAATTACAATGACACCCCTGAGATTTGGCATAATAACACAGATATTCAAAGTATGGTCATAAATACAGTAAATTACCCTAACGTTTTAATATTATTACACAAACATCCTCTACCGTTAGTATCAGACTGTTACATTGACTGTGTCAGACCAACTTTAAGGTTAAATGACTAAAATGCCCCCCTAAAAAGTTGAAAGACAGCTTGCACTCCACTATCACCTTTTTTTTGTCTCGTAAATCAAAATTTTATACCTATTTTACCCATAATCTATTTTAGAAATAATAATTAAAAAATTGAGAAAAAATGGACCAGATGATCTGGTCCATTAAAATTTTTATCTAATGGACCATATCATCTTGTCCATTATTATTTTAAAAACAAGTTACAAACAAAAGGGAGATTTTATAAAAAAAATTAAATAATAATTAAAAAATTAAGAAAAAATGGACCAGATGATCTGGTCCATTAGATAAAAACTTTAATGGATCAGATCATCTGATCCATTTTATTATTTTAAAAACAAATTACAAACAAAAGGGACTAGATAATTTAAAAAATGGAGAAAATTAAATGATAATTATCAAAAAAATTAAATGATAATTATTATTTTAAAGACAAATTACGGAGAGTTTATCCAAAAGAAACAAAACAAAAAAACAAAAAAAATGGAAGGCAGAGACTTTCAGAAATGGAGATGGAGGCTCCTTCTCCCATTGCCATTTTATCTCCATCTTTCATCTTCATCTCTGGAGATGGAGGCTCCATCTCCCACCGCGATTTCTGTTTGCTGGTCCAAATTCCCGAGTCGCTGTTGTTGTTCTAGTAGGCCGAATCACTTGGCGACGGGTCCCATCTGCTACGGTGTCTCCTGCTCGTGGTTTTCCTCCTCACCATCCGATTGATCCTTATCAGTACTGGAATGAGTGTTTTCTAGGCCATTCTCCGACAACAACGACTTCTGCAAGCTTTTCGGTTTGTGGATCATTATCGTTGTTGTCATGGGCAGTGTTTCTAGTGTTCAGCGGCTGGAGAGCTAGGGATTTGGGTGGTGGTTCATGAGATGGGGCTTCATCTCTCCATCGCTCTATCACCCATTTGTTTTGTATTTCAGTTTCTCTATTTGATGGGCAATCTGCTCCATAATTTTTTTTATTTTTGTTTTTCAATTTATGGGTTTGATGTGGTTGTGTTTATGGAATTAATGTGGATAAGTTTTGAAATTGATGAGAATTGAGTTTCTAGATTTTTATGTGAATGAGTTTTTGGATTTGATTTTTTTTCTATTCCTGGATTTGATGTTTGGAATTAATGTGGATGAGTTTCTGTTCTATCTCCCCATGGTTTTTAGTTTCTGGATTTGATGCGGATGAGTAATTTTGTTGATTTGAGTTTGTTGAAGAAGATGATGAACTGGAATGATGTAGATAAACTGTTTAAGTTTTATTTAATTTTGATGAAGATGAAATGAAGAAGATGAAATTCGGCTCCTATGACAACAAGAGAGAGAAATTTTTTTGCAGAAACTGAAGGGCAATCTGCATCGCTCTAAACTGACAGCAAGAGAGAGAAAAAACTATTTCTAATGTTATTTTCTAATTTTTTTTTATTAATTAATTAATTTAATAATATAATAACGGTACAAGTATTAATTGCATATGAACATATCTGGTAACTTTACCATTTTACCCTTAAATTTGGTCTGACACAGTCATGGTAACGGTCTGACACTAACGGCAGGGGATGTTTGTGTAACAACAATAAAACGTCAGGATAATTTACTGTATTTATGGCCATACTTGGAATATTAGTGTTATTATGCCAAACCTTAGGGGTATCATTGTAATTAGCCCTATAATTTTTTGTGTGACTATTACTTTAAAAAAAAAGGGTTAATTGCAATAAAGTGCCCTGACGTTTGGTTATATTGCAATGAAATCGTGAGTTTAGCCTTAATTGCATGTTAATACCCTTAACTAACTGATTAATTGCATGTTAGTACCCTTGACCAAGTTGACCGGTATGTTGACTTTGACTTTTTTTTGGTAAAAAGACAAAATTGCCCCTGGTTAAAAAAAAAATTAAATAAAAATTTTAAAAATTAAAATTTTTAAAAATAGATCTCCACCGTCCATCAAGATTGATGGACGGTGGAGATCCATTTTTAAAATTTTTAATTTTTTTAATTTTTTTAAATTTTTATTTAATTTATTTTTTTAAAATCAGGGGTAATTTTGTCTTTTTACCAAAAAGTCAAAGTCAACATACCGGTCAACGTGGTCAAAGGTACTAATATGCAATTAAGGCTAAACTCACGATTTCATTGCAATATAGCCAAACGTCAGGGTACTTTAGTGCAATTATCCCAAAAAAAAAGTAAAAGAAGATAAAAGAATATAGTTAGGATGTAACTGAAATTCCCAATTGTCAGTTTTAGTTGTTAAAGTTGTATTAATAGTTAAACAAAAGTCTGGTCAGAGAATCAGAGCACTCACTATCCGTTTCTATCACTGTCTTGTCCGAACCAACGTCACCTTAACCAGACACAAACAATGTTTTGTCAAAATATATTTCAATATCTTTGGCCAGCCTTTCTCCATCAGCCCTCGTACGTGTCGCATGCACATTGGTCATTTAGATCTCGTATCTACTCAATTCTACCCTACGTGCGGGACCACCCTAAGTCTCTTCGTCAACATCTTCAAAGCGCCACACACACCCCGGATCAACATCCGAACATGGCGAGTTAAATTCACGAAATAAATACCTCTCTCTCTCTCTGTGGGGTCCGCATGGGTTTTTAGATTGGGACGTGTCAAGTGGATAGGATGATTGCCGTCTTGGGATGTGCACCTTCTACGTCACCCTATACCTGGATCAGACGGTGGAGGATGGATCAGTGGTCAATCATAGAGCCTGATTTGATTGGAGCGTCTTGCAAATTGCAATTTAGTGATATCATACGTTCCCAAGGTCTTTGGATGCACGTGTCATGTCCTTATTGTCGGAGATTTTTCTTGTGTGAATTGCGAGGAGAATAGACGGTGTAAGATTGAAGAGGATGTACTCTTTTCAGCACAGAGCTACAGCTTTTATGTATGAGCCTTTTGACTCTGATTCTGGTGGTGAGTAAATGGTATCAACCACGCGTCTCTTAAGAGCGTGGCAAATAAACGGCTTAGTTATTGGGTTTTTATGAATTTTAATACATGGAGATTATTTCATCATAAAGACGATTACGGACGTAAATTGTAAAATTATAAATTACGAAGTTTCATGTTAGGCATGTATGATAGTTTTATGTTATTAATAATCAATTTGTAGGGAGAGAAGAGTCGTCCCCAATGAAGAAGATGAATGGCCAAAGAAGAAGAACAACCGATTCGCTTTTTCCATAAAATTGTTGTTTGGGATAGTAATTGCATTAGTTTTTGCAATGAGGAACATTTGAAAAATGAGCGGTCCAACGTGAAATATTTTACTAGACTAATGTGAAACATTTGGAAAATGAGCGAGATCAACGTGAAATATCTTGCTAGAACAATGTGAGGCATCCAAAATATGGACTAGACCAATATGATATAACAACGTGCGATATCTTGCCTAGCCTGAAACATTTGGATACAAACATGAAATACTGCTTAATGTATCAGTAACTCGGGGTTTTCATTTTTTTTTTTGTACTAGATCTATGTATCAAATGAATTGTGTTTGTGTTACAAATAAAAGACCCAATTAAGTAAGAGTTTTACACACTTTGAACAAATTTGGTGAGATTTCTTTCTATTTTTGCCAAAATTCAAAAATATCTTTCATTTAAACAATGTTACACAATAAAATTATTTTTCAATGATGTTTTGTGCCTAATTATTATTATGTTTGTTTTATAGCCAAATTCATTGAGAAAGAGTAAGAAATTTGAGAGATACATGTGGTACAATGTTTGCTTGGCGTAATGGTGGTAAACGGATTCAGATTATTCAGTCTGATTTGAATTGGAGTCCTAATCTGATCCGAAAAATTGGACAAAAAAAATTCATATCCGATTATATTCGAATTCGATTTTTGGATATGAGAATCTAAAATTACTATACGGATTCAGAAATTCGGATCTAAAAATTATACGAATCTGAATCCAGTCCTAATCCAAAATTCGGTCTGATTCCAAATTCGGTCCGAATCCTTAATCCGGTTTGAATTCGAGATTTACATATAGATAAAATAATAAAATAAATAGATAAAATAATACAATAAATGAATAAACTAATTAAATATTAATGTCAGGTTATCCGAATCCGAATCCGATTCAATATTCAAAATTCGGTCCCCAAAAAAAATTCAAAATCCAGTCAAAAATTTTAAAATATCTGAATCCGATTCGAACTCCGAAATTCAAAAATATAAATCCGAATCTGATCCGTAATATCCGTTTGGATTGACTATTTTTTTTAAAAAATCCAATCCGAATATTTTCGGATAAAGTCTTGTCAAAAATTCGGATTCGAATAATTCCAAATCCAATCTATTTGCCACCACTAATTTGGCGAGTGAGAAACACTTGGTTAAAAACATCAAAAGTATATTTGTGGCTAAAATTAAATTTTTATAATTTTATAAAAGATTAATTTTGTTAATTCTCACCGCAAACAAATTGGGTTAGCTTAGGATAGGGAGGATCGAGAATTATTGTGTATTTTTAAGTATCCATTACGACAAAATGAGTTTAACACAATATTAAATTCCTCACATCGGCCCTAACGAGGTTGTGGATTTAAATTACGCTCTCATCCAAGAACCTCAAATTGTAATTTTATTTTGTTTATCTTTTATTTTTAAATAAAGAAGTATGTATTGCCAGAGTAATATTACGTTCCTAATTAGAGAAAGTCTAGGATAATCTCAATATATTGTGTATATTTCATTCAAACTATGTCATATTATATGCATAGTTAATCATTTACTAATAGTATTTAGAGATATTATTATTTTCTCCCCTTAAGTCTAAAAAAAAATACATATTATTTTACCCTCTTACTTTTAAAATATTTATTATTTTCTTCGTACCGTTAAAAAACCCAACTTAACTATTAATTTTCAAGGACAAAATAATATTTAACTATTAATCTGATGAGAAATTTTATAATTTTTCCTCTAAGGTTTGAAAAAAAATATCATTTTACTCTAATTTTTAAAATATTTTCTATTTCTCCTCTACAGGTAAAAAAAACTAAAATATATGTGTGTGTTTGTGTATATGTGAAAAGTCTACTATAACCTTAATGAAAACTATAAATAACCGTCATGCCCATAAAATATTTAAATAATAATAATAAACCATTAAATTTATTAATAAAAATAAAAAATTTAGAATGCCTCACATAAACAAAAATCTAAAATATAAAAAATAAATATATTTATCTTTTTCTTCATCATAATTACAAAATAAAAATAACTAAATAAACAAAACAATTTCTCTCTCTCTCTCTCTCTCCTCCATCATCATCACTATCCATCCCTAACCCCAAACCCTAACTCAATTATTCATCATCATCACTATCCATTCCCAACACTAAACCCTAACCCAATTATCGTAATTGGAGGAGAGAGAGAAATGAGTTTGTTTATTATATTTTTAAATTTTTTTAGAGATGGATGATAATAATATGAGACTTTTTTTTAATTAATAAATTAATGGTTTATTATTATTATTATTATTTAAATATTTTAAGCGTATGATAGTTATTTATAGTTTTTATCAAGGGTATAATAGACTTTGAGCTAATTGCATGGACATCCCCTAAGGTTTTGCCAAAAAAGGAGAGATTTTTATCAATAAACCCAAAAGTTGATTTCGCCTATAATTGAGCAAACCTCAGGGGAAGTAGGCGTTATTTACTCATAGATTTTTCTAGTTTTTACAGCCAGCCTATTTGGGATATGCCTTTTTACAGACGGATTCAATTTTATAAAAAATTGATAGCGAACCCCCCTACCGCTACCTTTGACCGTCAAGTGTTAACAATTGACATTGATTAAAAGGATAGAATGACCATGTGCCTTAAAAATAGCTCACGTGAAACATTAAAATTGTCTGACACTTATTAATATTTGGACAAATTACAGCCCACCTACCCGATGTATCTCTAATTACAGGTGTAATAAATTTTTAGAGAAATTAACTGTAGATACCCCTTACCGTTAGCGTTGACCGTCAAAAAAGACACTTTCCCTTTAAAAATATATAAATTTTGGGACAAATTACAGTCCATTACCTGAAGTATCTCTAATTACATGCAGAATCAACTTTTAAGAAAATTGACTGCAGAGCCTTCTTGCTGTTAGTCAACATTGGTCAATGTTAGTCAAAGTCACAATGTTAAGGGTATTTTAGTCATTTTATTATTTTTTTGAAAAAAAAACTTGTTAAGAGCCCCACCGTTCATCTTATTTGAAATTTATTTATCTTTTCTAAAAAAATTAAGATTTTTTTTTTAAATTTTAAATAAAACAATTAAAATCTTTATCGTTCATCTCTAATTGAACGATGGAGATTTTAAAAAAAGAAAAAAGCAGAAAAAGAAAAAGAGGAAGAAGAAGAAGAGGAAGAAGAAGAAGAAAAAGAAGAAGAAGAAGAGGAAAAGGAAGAGGAAGAGGAAGAAGAAGAGGAAGAGGAAGGAGAAGGAGAAGGAGAAGGAGAAGGAGAAAAAGAAGAAGGAGAAGGAAAAGAAGGAAGAAAGAGAAGGGAAAGAAGGAAGAAGGAGAAAGAGAAGGAAAAGAAGGAGAAGGAGGAGGAAGATAAAGGGGTGAGATAAGGAGAAGGAAGATAAAAGGGTGAGATTTATCTTTCAAAGGTTCACAAACCTTTATAAACCCATCGCGCACCCGGTTCGCACACCTAATTCATGAATTAGGTTCGCGAAGAAGAAGAAGAAGAAGAAGAAGAAGAAGAAGGAGAAGAAGGAGAAAGAGAAGGAGGAGAAGAAGAAGGAGGAGGAGAAGGAAGATAAAAGGGTGAGATAAGGAGAAAGAAGATGAAAGGGTGAGATTTATCTTTCAAAGGTTCGTAAACCTTTACAAACCCATCGCGAACCAGGTTCGCACACCTAATTCATGAATTAGGTTCAAGAAGAAGAAGAAGAAGAAGAAGAAGAAGAAAGATAAAAGGGTGAGATTTATCTTTCAAAGGTTTGCAAACCTTTACAAACCCATTGCGAACCAGGTTCGCACACCTAATTCATGAACTAGGTTCACGAACAACCAGGGAAGGTCGCCTCCTATGGCTCGCACAAAAGGGGAAGTTGCAGCCTCCTTATCCCTCTCAGTGCCACCAGATGGATCTAGTGAAGCTTGATCTATTTTTTTTAGAAAAAATAATTTTAAATAAATCTCCATATGGACGGTGGATATCTTAGATATAATTTTATTTTATTTTTATTTTTTTAAAATTAATTTTTTTTTCATGAATGGAGATCCATGAATATATATATATTTATTTTTATTTTAGATTTTTTTAACTAGGGGCAATTTTTTTTATATGTATATATTTTTAACGGTGAAATATTTTTTTATACGGTTAACGCTAACGGTAGGGGGTTTGTAGTCAGTTTCCCTAAAAGTTGATTCATTAAATACTGAGAGATACCTCATGTAGGTGAGCTGTAGTTTATTTTAAAATTTATATGGTTTTAACAATCAATTATTTTTTTACGGTCAACGCTAACGATATGAGAGTCTGCAGTCAATTTTTCTAAAAGTTGGTCATGCCTGTAATTAGCGATACCTCAGGTAGGTGGGATGTAATTTTTCCTTTAGTTTTTTTTAACAGGGAAAAATTAGAAATATTTTAAAAGTAAGGGTAAAATGATATTTTTTTAAACCTTAGAGACTAAATAATAATATCGCTTATCAGATTAATAGTTAATTATCATTTTACGAAGACGACACACTTTATTTGATGGATGATCATTATCCCAGAGGAGGTTGCATATAAACTTCTTCAATAAGATCACCATTAAGGAATGCATTTTTAACATCCATTTAAAAAAGTTATCACTGACAAATTACTGCCGCAACGCGTAAAGTTATGATAGTAATCAATCTGGCTACATGAGCAAATGTCTCTTTATATTCAATGTTTGGGTAAAATCTTTGACAACTAGACGTGCTTAAAGACAGAACGAGGAGATGAAAATTGAGGGGACCAGTCCAGAGTCCAAAATCTATTACTGTATATATAAGTTAATTTTTTTATATTTAAATTAAATATTAAATTTTTTTTATATATACAAATTTTTTTTAAATTTTTTAAAAAATTCAAAGGAATCCGCCTCTGGACGTCCTTTATAACGCTCCGCATGACCATTAAACTTTGTCTTAATTTTGTAAATCCATTTACATCCCACTGTAGAGCGCTCCACATGACCATCAAACTTTGTCTTAATTTTGTAAATCCATTTACATCCCACAATAGATATACCGTGAGGCAAGTAAACCAAGTCCCAAGTATGAGTTTTGATAAGAGCTTGAAGTTGTTGATTCATTGCTTCATGTCAGAGAGGGTTAGCAGAGGCTCTCGAAAAGATTGAGGCCCATGTAAAGTATCAAGAGCATGATAATTAATAATGATAATCTTTAAGAAGAGTGGACAGTTCACGTACCTTAGTTGAACGACGAAGGTCAACAGTTGAAGGTAGGTGCGTGTCTGGTGCAGGATCAACAGTCTGCTCAAATTCGTAAAGAACTAGCGCTACTATCTTCAGGGAATAATTCAAGTAAAGGATTGGTGAATAATACAGGTTCTCTAGTGTTGGACATTTTAAAAGAAGAAATACTTGAAAACATTTTATGTTCCGAAAATTTCACATGACGAGAAATTCTTAAACGTTAAGAAAGAGGATCATAGCATCTATAGCCTTTATGTTCAAACCCATACCCAAGAAAACAACACAAGTGTGAACGAGGCTGAAGCTTTGTATATTCATGTGGCTGAAGGAGAACGAAACAAGCACATCTAAAAACTTTAAGAATGTTAAATTAGGAAACGTACCATAAAGACGTTCAAAAGGTGATTGATTTTGTGTGACAGAGGATGAGGTGCGATTAATGGTATAGACAGCAGTGAGTGCAATTTCACCTCAAAAAGAGTCAGGAACAGATCCAGAGATAAGCACGGCTCAAATAGAATTCAGGATGTGTCTATGTTTGCGCTCTGCTCTACCATTTTGTTGTCAAGTTCCTCAATAAGAGTATTGAACAGTTCTGTTCTGCAAATGACATTGCAAGAATTCTTTTTATTTGTATTCTGATGCATTATCATAATGAAAAAGTTTGATTGTTTGTGAAAATTGGGTTTGGACCATTTTTGAAAAAGATCGATATATGTTCATCAATTAAGATCTATTGCGCATTAAGTACTGCCATGTAAAGCGAGAAAAATCATTAACAAATATAACGAAATATCTAGAACCACCCACAGTAGGAATTGGAACGGGGCTCCAAACATCATAATAGATTAAATTGAAAGGTTTAGATGCCATTGATATTAAAAGGTAGAGCAGTCTTTTTGGCTAAATAACAAGATATACAATCAAAATTCTCTGATGAAACTGATCCCAATTGATCACTATCAATTAATGGTGTTAATCGAGATATAGATGCATGGCCTAACCGTGAATGCCAAATGCTTAGAGAATCAACAGTGTGAAGGTATGTATTAATCAAGATCAAGAAGCTAATCGAAAAAAATCAAAAGGTTCATAGCAAGGTTCACAGCCAACAACAGAGCAAACAACAGAAGGTTCACAACAAACAAATCGTGTGCAAACCCAGCAAGGTTTGTACAAGTCATAGTATCAAAGATCACAGCATCAAGGTACAAATCTATTAAAGAATAATGTTCATAAATAACAGTTTGTACTTTTAGCATAAATCCCTAACAAGAATAACAAACTGTAACAGATTTGTAACTAATTTAGTTACAAATCTGAGAGCTAATCTTATGTGTATAAATAGAGAGCTAATATCTCATTTTCTAAATGTTGAAGAAAAATTAAAAACAGAAAATACAGAGTACTTGTCAACTGTAACAGTGACGATCTCATTCTTCTTGTATCTTCTTCTTCTTGTCTAATGATCCAGCTTCAAATCTCCATTAGAGATCTGTCAAAACAAGAAAAGAAAATGAGAGATTAGGTCTGTGAAGAAAGAAGAGAAACGAAGTGAGAGAAGAGAAAAACTTTACCTTTGATGAGTTTGACCAGAGAGTGAGAAGAAATATCTGGAGAGAGTTAGTTGACCAGGAGAGAGAGTTAGTGCGTATAACTCTAGTTAAAGCTGAGTTAGTGTGGTTTTGATAAAAACGGTGCAGTTTCACTTGGTATCATAGCTTCAGACCAACGTCAATGGCTTCCTCTTCCAATACCTGTCCAACAAATCAACAAACATAGCAAACTGAGCAGACTCAGCAAGTTCAGCAAACTCAACAGTTATCAAGTATGGATTTCGGTTCTCTAGCTAAAACTCTACACTTTAATCTTCCTATTAAGCTTGATGAAAGTAATTACATATATTGGAAAACACAAATTTTACCTGCTGTGAATGCTTTAGATCTTGAGAATTTTATTGATGAGACTAAAGTTCCACCAAGTCAGTTTATTGCTGTTCAAGTCAGCAATGGAAATGGAGGTGTTAGAATAGAACAACAACTTAATCTTGAGTATCAAAAGTGGAAAAAGTCAGATCAAATTCTATTGTTTTGGTTAATTTCTACACTAAGTCAGAAGGTTGTAGGACAAGTTACAAAATGTAAGTCCTCTCTTGAAGCATGGACAAAACTCTAAAACCTGTATTCTCAGAAATCTATGGCAAAAATACTGAACCTAAGACAGCAATTGTAAACTATTAAGAAAGGATCACATTCTGTGAGTGATTTTGTGTTAAAAATAAAGAACATTGGGGATGCTCTCTCAGCAGCAGGAGAAGAAGTTTCAGAACGTGATCTATTGTTGAGTCTTATGCATGGAGTTGGGCATGAATATGATGCATTTGTAGTGCTCATTTCATTTCAACGTAGCACCATGAGCTTGGAGGAAGCTCAGTTCTTACTGCTCATGCATGAGCAAAGAATTGAGAAGTTAAACTCCCAAACAATTTTGGAGGACCTGCTGCCAATTATGCAGCTAATAATGCAAGAGGAGGAAGTTCTGGAAGTTTCAACAGACATGGTTCCAGAGGTAGAGGAAGAGGAGGTCGCTTTGGTGGCAGAAAGCTTTACTGTCAGCTCTGCACAAAGCCTAGGCATCATGCTTTTCAGTGTTACCATCGTTTTGATCAGCAGTTTGTGAGACCACAACCTACTCAGTATAATAACTCTCAACAACATGCTGGACATCAAGCTTATATTGGACAAACATTACAGCAATTTTCCCAACCTATTGGTCAAGGGAATCAAGCAATTCACTCAGGTTTTCATCAAGATACCTTTCCTCCTGTCAATTTCAATCAGCCACAAGCTAATTTCAATCAACCTCAAGCATATTTGGGAGCTCAAGGAGGAGGGACAGATTCAGCTTGGTTTGTTGACAGTGGAGCAACAAACCATATAACAGCAGACCTCAACAATCTATCCCTAAAATCTGAGTATAAAGGCTGTGACAGGTTGGCTGTAGGTAATGGGCAGCTTCTTCCTATTTCTAATGTTGGTTGTTCTCTTGTTCATTCTCATACAAATGCATCTAGGAGGCTGAATCTCACAAATATATTACATGTGCCTACAATCACTAAGAATCTTTTAAGTATATCTAGACTAACAAGAGACAACAATGTTATTGCTGAATTTTCTGCTGATAAATGTGTGATTAAGGATCAGAAAACTGGCATGACCCTTCTCCAAGGAACTGTTAGAGATGGGCTATACCAATTGAGACTTGTTGACTCAGCTTTTCCATCCAAGCAAGGCCTGCAGACCTCAGTTTTTCATACAGTTTCAGATCCTAGTATGCAGTTCTCTGGTTCGACTTGCAGTTCTATTTCCAGCAATTTCAATAATGGGTTACCTCAGCCTGGTGCCTATGCAGCCAAGGTTCATTCTTCCCTTTGGCATGCACGGTTGGGACATCCAGCCCCTTTGGTTCTAAAGAAAATAATGCAGAAGTTACACTTGCCTTGTAACATTGCTACACTTGATTTTTGCGATTCTTGCAAAATGGGCAAGTTACATAGACTACCTTTTTCTCGGTTTCTTATTTCTGCTAAGGGTCCATTAAAACTTGTCTATAGTGATCTTTGGGGATCAGCGCCTATTGTATCTACAGAAGGATATCGTTACTATATAGCATTTGTTGATGCTTTTACTCGTTATACATGGATTTTTCCTTTGAAGTTGAAATCTGATGCATTACATGTTTTTATTTCATTTCAAAAACAAGTTGAATTGCAGCTAGGTGTAAAAATCAAATGCCTACAAACTGATATGGGAGGAGAGTATTTGCCATTTGTGCCATATCTCTCTCAACAAGGGGTACAAATAAGGTTTTCTTGTGCTTACATTCATGCTCAAAATGGCGTAGTGGAAAGGAAGCATAGACATTTAGTTGAAACAGGCCTAACACTGTTGGCTCATGCAAAAATGCCTCTCAAATTCTGGTTTGAAGCATTCTCCACAACCTGTTTTCTAGTGAATAATCTTCCATTCTCTATTCTACAGTTTCAAGCTCCATTTGAGAAACTTTTCAACAAGGCACCTAATTACAATTTTCTGCATACTTTTGGCTGTTCAGTCTTTCCTTATCTACGGGATTACTCTAGGAATAAGCTTGATTTTCATACCTCTAAGTATGTGTTTATAGGATATAGCCTCAATCACAAAGGGTATTGTTGTCTTCATCCTAGTGGCAAGGTTTTTATTACTCGTCATGCTGAATTTAATGAGGTGGATTTTCCTTATATGTAGCTATTTTCCTCAGCTATTGCTTCTAGTTCTAATGCAGTTCCCTTGGTGCCTATTCACACTATTGTTGATCTTATGACTCCTATACAGCAGTCTCATCATGTATCTTCTGCAAATTCATGGGGTTCTATTAATTCTACTCAAGACCAGCATCAAACAGTTGCTGCCTCAGATTTCAGTTCTATTAATGCAGATCAAATTACTGAAGCTGCTGCACAACCATCTGGTCATCCTTCACCTCAGATTAATGTGCATCCTATGGTGATTTGATCAAAAAAATGGTATTTACAAACCTAAGGCTTACACCTGTACATGGCAATTACCTGCAGTTTTCTTAGCTAAGACTGAGCCTCGGACTGTTAAAGAAGCCCTGTCCATTCCAGCCTGGCAGTTGGCCATGAACGATGAATATTCAGCTCTTATTCGTAATAAGACCCGGTCCTTGGTTCCAGCAACTTCATCTATGAACATTGTTGGCTGTAAGTGGGTTTTTAGGACCAAGTTTAACCCTGATGGGACAATTTTCAAGCACAAGGCTCGGTTAGTGGCCAAGGGGTTTCACCAAACCCCTGGCCTTGATTTTGAGGAAACTTTTAGTCCAATTGTAAAGGCTGCCACTATTCGTGTTATGTTTACTATAGCTGTCCAGCAAGGTTGGGATATTAAGCAAGTTGATATCAACAATGCTTTTCTTAATGGTGATTTGCAAGAAGTTGTCTACATGAGACAACCTGAAGGTTTTGAAAGTTCAGCTCACCCATCTCATGTGTGCAGGCTACATAAGGCCCTCTATGGGCTCAAACAAGCTCCTCGCAGCTGGTTTCACAAATTGCGAGCAACCCTCATTTTTTGGGGTTTTGTTAATTCTACAAGTGATGTTTCCCTCTTTATTCGTCGCTATGGCAGCAAGGTTATTTTTCTTTTGGTATATGTTGATGATATACTCTTGACAGGGACAGACTCTAAAGATATTCAGCAGCTTATTGCTAAGTTGCATTCTACGTTTGCTCTTAAGAATTTGGGTTATGTGAGTTATTTCCTCGGTTTTGAGGCTCACCGAGATGCTTTGGGGTTGTTTCTTACTCAAACTAAGTATATTAGTGATCTACTCAAGAAAACTAATATGCTTGATTGTAAGCCTTGTGATAATCCTCTAAGTGCAGGGACAAAGCTAGTGCTAGCTACTGGTGAACCTTTTTCTGAGCCTACACTCTATAGGAGTGTTATTGGTGCTCTTCAATATCTCTCTCACACTAGGTCTGAAATCTATTTTGTTGTTAATAAGCTCAGCCAATTTCTTGTAGCTCCTACTCAAGTGCATTGGCTTGCTTGTAAAAGGGTGTTGAGGTATCTAAAGGGGTCTATTACTAGAGGGCTGTGGTTTAAACCTGGTGCAGCTGCTCTCACTATTGAGGCATACACTGATGCTGATTAGGCGATTTGTCTTGATGACAAAAGGTCTACTAGTGGTAACTGTTTATTTCTTGGTGGCAACCTAGTTTGTTAGAGTTCAAAGAAGCAACATGTTGTTGCTCGGTCGAGCACTGAAGCGGAATATCGCTCTATGTCTCAGGTTGTTACTGATGTTATCTGGTTAAAATCCCTATTAGCTGAATTGGGGTTTCCTATTTCTTCTCCAGCAGTGGTTTGGTGTGACAATATGGGGGCTAATGCTTTGGCTCTTAATCCTGTTTATCATTCTCGGACCAAACATATAGAGATTGATGTTCACTTTATTCGTGAAAAGGTTGCATCTAAGGAAATCGAACCTAGGTATGTCTCTACTGAGTTTCAGGTCGCAGACATACTGACTAAAGGGCTGACTACCCTACGTTTTCAGTTTATGTGTTCCAAACTTAACTTGGTTGATTCACCATCGTTAAGTTTGAGGGGGGATGTGAATGTATGTATTAATCAAGATCAAGAAGCTAATCAAAGAAAATCAAAAGGTTCACAGCCAACAACAGAGCAAACAACAGAAGGTTCACAACAAACAAATCGTGTGCAAATCCAGCAAGGTTTGTACAGGTCACAGTATCAAAGATCACAGCATCAAGGCACAAATCTATTAAAGAATAATGTTCATAAATAACAGTTTGTAACAGTTTGTACTTTTAGCATAAATCCCTAACAAGAATAACAAACTGTAACAGATTTGTAACTAATTTAGTTACAAATCTGAGAGCTAATCTTATGTGTATAAATAGAGAGCTAATATCTCATTTTCTAAATGTTGAAGAAAAATTAAAAACAGAAAATACAGAGTACTTATCAACTGCAACAGTGACGATCTCATTCTTCTTGTATCTTCTCCTTCTTGTCTGATGATCCAGCTTCAAATCTCCATTAGAGATCTGTCAAAATAAGAAAAGAAAATGAGAGATTAGTGATGAACACTTAAATTTGTATAATAATAAAGGTTAAAACCATTATTTTATACTATTAGTGTCATCAAATTACCTAACTTATTTATAACTACACTTAATTGTTAAACTTTCTATTTTGATGCAGGTTCAGTGTAATGGGCATAACTTTGCACTCAAATATCCATTCACTACGTTCTTGATAGTGTTGGAAAGATAACTCATAGCCCTATAAGTTTGGTTTGTAAACTCTTATCAGATTTGGACTCATTTGAAGACAAATATTGGATTATCTTGGGCTGGTTTGTATGGCCGCGTTAATTGGGCAGTCTTCACTATTTGGGCCATAACTCTCTCCAGAAAATTCCAAATATTATGAGTCTTATCATTCTAGAAAGATAAGAGAATTATCTACAACTTTGGTGTTTATCACGAGATCCAATTGTCAAAGGAACGGTGCCTAATTCGGTGGACAAGTCGGTGCATGTGTGGAAAACAACAAAGTTGACAACTTTACCTTACCAAATTCAATCAACTTGCATTAATTTATTCCTACCATTTTTGACTTGTTTGCCTCTCATTGTGTCTATAAATAGAGGCCTTGTATAAGCTTGAGGGCAGCTTGGGTTCCTTGCCAAGTTCACCTTACATTGTTGTATTGTTGAACTTTTGTGATAATCTAATTTCTCTCTTGCTCATTTTATTTCTTTTACTTGTTTTCTTTCTTTTATCATGAGTAGCTAAATTCTCTTTTTGCTAAGGTGAAGGGTGAAGCTCTTGGTATGTGAATAAAGATTTATTTAACTCTTAACATGGTCTTAAAGTTTATATTCATTTGTGTAAATTTATCTACATGTTTTATATTACTTTTCTTATTGAATTGAATTTTCATCTCTTACTCTTATGTGAAGTGGGGATCTTGACTTATTGTAGACAATTCTTGGCACAATGAATACTTGAATCCGTCTAGAACCGCATGGTTGTACCTGTACCTCTGACCAAGGATTCTTGATTCATTGTAGACAAACAACACCATAAATATTTGAATCCGTCTAGAACCGCATGGTTATACCTGCATCTGGCAAAGGAATCTTGATTTATGGTAGTTGATTGGCACAATAAGTACTTGAACCCATTTAACATAAGGAGTGTAGAGTACCCATTGTAATATAACTAAAAGAAAAGAAATATAACTTGATAGATGTGTAAAGAACTTAAATGGTCTAACTTCCGATTGGAACCTCCTTTATGTGTGGATTCCAATTGAGTGATAAAAATGAGTTAAATATAACTTAAACCATATACCAAGAGTGGAACCTCTAACCTTAGCATGTTTTAATTTAATTTGTTTCACCATTATACCTACCCTCATTTCATAATATTTTATTTCCTATTATATTTTCCTTGTAGATTTTTGTTGGTTTTTGCAGGATCTAAATATTCTTCCTCGTGGATCGACCCCGGTCTCACCGGGTTAATTTATTACTTCGACACTCCTGCACTTGGGAGTAGAAATCCATTTTCTGGACGTGTCAATTAGGTCTGTGAAGAAAGAAGAGAAACAAAGTGAGAGAAGAGAAAAACTTTACCTTTGATGAGTTTGACCAGAGAGTGAGAAGAAATATCTGGAGAGAGTTAATTGACCAGGAGAGAGAGTTAGTGCTTATAATTCTAGTTAAAGCTGAGTTAGTGTGGTTTTGATAAAAACGGTGCAGTTTCACTAACAGATGGATTGGTTTGAGATTTTAAGTAGAGGCAGCTGTAGCATATGATGGGATATCAAGCTGAGAGATACTAAATAGACGTCCAACTTTTCGGACGGTCCCAATTATCCGATGAGTCTATAGATCCTGCACAACACAACTATTCTGAGAAAAATGAACATCACGACCAATACTACATAACTGACCAACATACAGCAAGTTCAAAGACAATCCAGTAGTAGATAGGCATTAGAGACATCTAATCTAGGAGTAGAAATAGAGCTAATGTTCTGTCAAAAAAAAGAAAAAAAGAAAAAAAGAAGGGAAATAGAGCCAATATGACATTTGCATGGTGGAGCCATTAGCTGTACGAATAGTAGGAATATTAGTAACATGGTATTTTGAAGAAAATTGTGAACTATCGGCAGTCATGTGATTTGAACAAGCAGAATCAAGAAACCAACATGAAGTACCTGGTTGTCCTAAGACATGCAGTAGAAGATAATTGAAGAGAAGTTCTAGATAAAACCTGGTTAATTATTCACTCAACATCTGCAGTGGAAAGTGTTGAATTAGTTTCGGTTCTCTTGTGGCTTGTGAATCAGCACCTACAGCAGCTTTGTTTAGTCTTCTCTAACAATTTGCAATTACATGGCCAGTTTCACGACAGTATCGATCGACAAACCGCATTTCGGTTACGGCCCTTGTTATGGTTGTCACCACGAGAATCAAATTGGCGACGTTGGTGACTGAATGAAGATTGTGATGCATCAGAGGATTTCATTTGGGTTGAGGTGGTAACAAGTACGGCCTCAGATTGTGAAATCATGTTGTGTCCAGAAGTTTGGATTCTCATTGTGTTCTTCATTGTTTCGTCGGACAGAATTTCTGAAAGAGTACCGTCTAAAGTTGGAAGCGGATTGCGGTGAAGCAAGGATGATCAGTTTAAACATCATGATGTAGAGCCATAAGAAACTGATTTCATCGAAGTTTGTAACTGTAATTTTCAAACAACTGGGCATCAGCATTACGCTTCTAGGTTCAGAGAGAGGTAGTTGACCCCAAATATAAGTCATTTGAGAATAAAATTCATTTACAAACTGACCTTGCTCTTGTTTCATGGAGTGAAATTTGTTGAGCTAAATCTGTAGATGTGTACCGTGCGGCTAAAAAAGTCCCACACTTCCTCCGCCGTGTCAAAACGACCAAACAACATGTTGATGGAAGCCACAGATGTACTAGAAATCCAAGTGATAACTTTATGATTGTTGCTCTCCCAGTCATCAAATCGAGAACCAAAGCCAGTGGTGGATTCCTTTTCGCCCTGTTTCGGTTTCGTAACTTCTCCTGTTGCATACCGCCATAGCTTGTGCCCTTTGAGAAAACTGCGCATAGCTTGAGCCCAATGATTATAGTTGGGACCATTGAGAACGATTGAGATTGTTGGGAGATTTCATTCTGATTTTGAGCCATATGGCACTATAAAGCAGTGATATTTTAAACAAAGAAAGTAAAAGTGGTCTCCAGTACTATACATCCTCATTGGCCGGACTTTTATTTTAATTTTTAATTTTTTAAATTTTTTTTTGAAAAAATTCAAGCACTTCCCAAATAAATTTTGAGCCTAGAAAATCAAAATCAAACTTCTAAATCTACTGTTAAAAGTTGATTCAAGTGGTATTAAAAGATAATGAAAGAGATTTTGAATGCAAGCCACCGAAGTGGACGCTGCCAATTTTTTTTTTTTTTGTGAGACAGTGTAGCAAAAGGCTTTGATGGGATGGACTCAGGATCCAAGTTGTGTATGTATTTCACACAAAGTGAAAAAAAAAAAAAAAAAATTTGAACTGCTCTAATATCATGAAAAATAAAGATAATAAATTTAGAGAACAAAACCAATGAGAAACTGTATATATTGCTGCTAGTGTGAAACACATGTACAAGGGGTATATAAAAAATACAATGAAAATATCAAGACAGGAAACTATTAATACAATATCTCCCTTAATAGAAATCTATCCCAATAATTATGCCATAATTCTATATACCTCTATAAAATATTCCACAAAATGAGAAAGCATCCAAGAATTCATGTATATACATCATGTTAAACATAAAAGATTTCTTATTTAGGGAAAGGTGTGTGCAGCTTTGGAATTAGCGATGTCATCGTCTCCTTAAAGCAGCCAAGCCTCTTGCTTTGCAGACGGGGCATGTATTATTCAACACAAGCCATGATATTCAGTCGGCATGATATTCATGCCCACAGTCCAACTTCCCAATATTATCTCCAGCAACATATTCCTCCTACAAACATGGTACAAAAGCAAAAATAAAAGAGGATAAAGTAGTATACATGTGTCCAAATGACTATTGCATGGAGCCAAAGAGATTATATATTTGATATACATATGTAAATTATTACTTGCAAAATTTTTTAGCGATTTCTTAGAATAATTGATGAAAGTTTCTAATTCTTTATATTAATGTAGACTTTTACCTGACAGACACAACAAAGGTCACCCTCAGCGGGAGTACTGGCTTCGAGCTGATATTTTCTTTGCTTTAGATGTATCAAAATAGAATTTGAACTCAGTCTTGTAGTAACAGGACCGATTTCCTCTTCGAGTTCTAGAAGCTCCTACATCAAACCCATAATTTAGGAAATTGTCCTCCACAAGAACATTATGCAAAAGTAATAGTTAAGTTTTTCCTATATTATGCAAAAGTAATAAATTGATCAAAATTAATGACAACTTTGGCTTTTTTTTTTTTTTTTTTTTTGAAATCATGACAGCTTTGCTTTAAAAAGCCAAAAAAAAAAGACACAAAAAAAAGAAGAAGATAATTATACAAATCACTTGATTTTTTATTGACTAATTACCTCGTAAGACAAGCTATCAACATCAATAGCCATATCATCATCGTCATCTTGGTCATCAATCTCAGGATCGTCCTCAGGCACCTCAAAGTGGGCATTATGTCACGATCTTTCTAGAACCTTCCGGAATAACCCGGAAGAATAGAGAACCTTGTGGAGCAACCTAGAAGGATGGAGAAACTCCTAGAGAAGTCTAGCTCTTGGGACATTCTAGAATGCTGTGGAGACTTGTAGGATGTTCAAGACATGGAATTCTCTAGAACATGTACATTGTAGGAATTTCTTGTACATTGTAGAATTCTCTAGAACATTGTAGATAGGTAGGAACCTAGAATGTTCTTTGGTGCCTATAAATAGATGGCACCCCTCATTTGTACAAACCATCCATGAAATCCAAGAAATCCAAGAAATCAAAACATTCAAGCATTCTAAACACTTGTGCTCTCTTCTCTCTTCCTACAAGCTTTCTTGAGTTTGCTAGCAAGTTACTTGCCTAGCTCGTGGGGATTAAGGCTGACTTAACCTCTTCGACGGGAGGAAGTGTGTTAAGTGCCGCACGGTTGGCTTAGAAAATACTAAGGCCGTGACAAGTGGTATCAGAGCCTCGTTGCTCAACCAAGGAAGAGATAGCATAATGGCAGGAGTCGAGGAAGTTGTCGTCCAAGAGCCAAGCCGTGGAAGGGATGCCAACCCAAGCAGGTCGAGGAAGGACAAATCTCGGGATGCCACCTCAATCTTGGAGTCAAGGTTGGCTAGGATTGAGCTCGCCATAGCCGATTCGAGGGAACGGCTGGATGTGTTGGAGCAATGCGTGGAGAGGGACATTGGCGATCTTAGGGAGAAGATCGAGGACCTCCGGGGAGACATGCAATTTGGCTCTACATCAGGGCGAGAGGCGCAAGAGGGGAATGAGATCTTCCAGGCAAGGTTGGAGAACACGGTAATGGGGAAGCTCGCGGAGTTCGAGACACTTCTTGAAGACATGCGGGACGATTGGGCCTTATGCAAGAGAGCCGTGAGTGGTGGGGCTTTCCAAGGTACTCCAAAGAAGGAGATACCTAAGCCGAAGGAGTTTGATGGCAAACGAGATGCCAATGAGGTAGACAACTTCATTTGGCATATGGAGAGGTACTTTGAGGCCGTCAGGATCACGGATGATCAGGAGCAAATCCGGACCGCAACCTTATACCTCGCCGATACAGCCACTCTGTGGTGGAGGAGGAGACATGTCGACATCCAAAGAGGTACGTGCACTATCGATTCTTGGGATGATTTTAAGAAGGAGCTTAAGAAGCAATTCTATCCGGAAGATGCTGCATATCTTGCTCGGAAGAATTTGAAGAAGCTTAAGCAAACGGGTTCGATTAGGGATTATGTTAAAGAATTTTCTAGTCTCATGCTCGAAGTTCCTAACATGTCGGTCGACGAATTGCTATTCAACTTCATGGACAACCTACAACCTTGGGCGGAAGTAGAGTTGCGTCGTCGCAATGTGCAAAATCTCGCGGAAGCTATAGCCATTGCGGAATCCCTGATTGATTACCGGAGGAGCGAACCACCCAAGAAGAAACCACCACAGGATAACCATAGCAAAGGTGGGGGAGACAAAGGGAAAGGTCCATACAAGCCTTCGAGTGGGAAAGACAAGGGTAAGCAGAAGGAAGGTCAAGGCAAGAAAGACATCAAGCCGAAGACCAACTGTTTCCTTTGCGACGATCCTCATTGGGCAAGAGAGTGCCCAAAGCGCAAGGCTATCAATGCATTGGTAGATGAGCGCGAGAAGGAGATGGAGGAATCTCATATGGGCTCTCTTCGCACGCTCACCGCCATCAAAGCCCAACCAACTCCAAAGACCCGAGGGAGTCAGGGTCTGATGTACTTGGATGTACACATCAACGGGAAAGCTACCCGCGTCATGGTAGATACGGGAGCTACAAACTCCTTTGTCTCGGAGGAGGAGGCAAGGAGACTTGGACTGAAGGTGTCCAAGGAGACCGGATGGTTAAAGGCGGTGAACTCTAAGGCGAGACCGCTTATTGGCATGGCTCGAGGAGTAAGCATCAGTATGGGTAATTGGAATGGGAAGATAGACTTGACAGTCGCGCCCATGGATGACTTCGAGGTAGTGCTCGGCATGGACTTCCTCGAACAAGTCAAGGTAGTTCCTTTACCCTTCCTACATTCTGTTGCTATATTGGTAGATACTCCTTGCATCATTCCAGCTATCGCCAAATCCGGATTGAAGACTCCTCATCTTTCGGCCTTGCAAGTGAAGAAAGGCCTTAAGAAGGGGGAGGTGACATACTTAGCCGCGGTAAAGCATGATGAGGATGAAGTTCCATCGGAGGAGCTACCTAGGGAGATCAAAAAGGTCCTTGAGGAGTACAAGGACGTCATGCCCGCGGAATTGCCCAAGAAACTACCACCTAGGAGGGAGGTGGATCACCAGATCGAGTTGGAGCCAGGGACAAAGCCACCCGCCAAGGCCCCTTATCGGATGGCACCACCAGAGTTGGAGGAATTGAGGAAACAGCTGAAGGACTTGTTGGATGCTGGCTACATTCAACCATCCAAACCTCCATATGGCGCACCAGTGTTGTTTCAAAGGAAGAAGGATGGGTCCATGCGATTATGCATTGACTATCGCGCTTTGAACAAGGTAACCATCAAGAACAAGTACCCTATTCCTTTGATTGCTGACCTGTTTGATCAGCTTGGTAGGGCTCGATATTTTACAAAGCTTGATTTAAGGTCGGGTTATTACCAAGTGAGGATTGCGGAAGGCGATGAGGCAAAGACTACTTGTGTAACGCGTTACGGTGCTTATGAGTTCCTAGTGATGCCATTCGGCCTCACCAATGCACCGGCCACATTTTGCACACTTATGAATAAGATCTTCCATCCCTACTTGGATCGGTTTGTGGTGGTGTACTTAGACGACATCGTGGTCTATAGTAACACCCTCGAGGAACATGCTCGACACCTACAGGCTGTTTTCAAGGTCTTAAGGGAAAACGAGCTCTACGTGAAGAAGGAGAAATGTTCTTTTGCCCAACCGGAGGTGTACTTCTTGGGGCATAAGATCAAAGATGGTGTGCTCATGATGGACGAAGCGAAGATCAAAGCCATTTGTGAATGGGATCCTCCTACAAAGGTGCCTGAACTACGGTCATTTCTTGGCCTAGTCAACTACTATCGGAGATTCATTAAGGGGTATTCGGCAAAGGCAGCTCCACTCACGGACCTGTTGAAGAAGAACAAGGCATGGGAATGGTCGAAAGAGTGCCAAGAAGCCTTTGAAGGATTGAAGAAGGCGGTGACGGAGGAGCCAGTGTTGAGTCTTCCGGACCATTCCAAACCTTATGAAGTGCAAACGAATGCCTCTGACTTTGCCATTGGAGGAGTTCTAATGCAGGATGGGCATCCTATAGCCTTCGAGAGCCGCAAGCTGAATGATACGGAACGGAGGTATACCGTTCAAGAGAAGGAAATGACTGCGGTTGTTCATTGCCTTCGCACATGGAGACATTACTTGCTCGGCTCTCACTTTATCATTCGGACAGACAATGTCGCCACTAGCTACTTCCAGACGCAGAAGAAGCTAAGCCCAAAGCAAGCTAGATGGCAAGACTTTCTGGCAGAGTTCGACTACACGCTCGAGTACAAGCCCGGGAAGGCCAATTTGGTGGCAGATGCACTGAGTCGCAAGGCGGAGCTTGCAACTATGAGGAGTGCACCACAGGGAGAAGTCATTAGTCTCATCAAGGAGGGGCTACAACGCGACTCACTGGGTAAGAGTCTCATGGGGTTAGCCAATGATGGGAAGACCAAACGGTTTTGGGTGCAGGATGACTTACTCTACACCGTGGGAAACCGGCTGTATGTCCCAAAATTTGGAAACCTGCGGAAAAATCTAATCAAGGAGTGCCACGATACAAAGTGGGCAGGACATCCGGGGCAACAAAGGACCAGGGCTTTGCTCGAGGCAACGTACTACTGGCCGCACATGAGGGATGATATTGAAGCCTATGTGAAGACTTGTCTTGTATGCCAACAGGACAAGAACGAGCAGCAATCGCCAGGAGGATTGCTAGAGCCATTACCCATCCCCGAGAGACCATGGGAGAGTGTCACCATGGACTTCATTTCGGCCTTACCGAAGTCGGACGGCTGCGGATCGATCATGGTGGTGGTCGATCGATTCTCAAAATATGCAACTTTCATTGCTGCCCCTACGGATTGCACGGCGGAGCAGGCAGCTCGGTTGTTCCTAAGGGATGTAGTGAAGTATTGGGGCGTGCCAAGAACGATCATTAGCGATCGAGACCCGCGCTTCACGGGGAAATTCTGGACCGAGCTTTTCAACCTATTGGGGTCGAAGTTACATTTCTCTACAAGCTTTCACCCACAAACGGATGGGCAAACAGAGAGGGTGAGTGCCAACCAACGAGATTGGGCGAAGTTACTTGATGTGGCCCAATTCTCTTACAACTTGCAGAGGAGTGAGGCGACCCACCATAGTCCCTTTGAGTTGGCAACGGGCCAACAACCCCTCACTCCGCAGACGGTAATGGTGGGATATACGGGAAGGAGTCCAGGATCATATAAGTTGGCCAAGGATTGGCAAGAACAAGCCGATATAGCACGATCCTATCTCGACAAGGCCGCGCGGAAAATGAAGAAATGGGCGGACAAGAAGAGACGACGAGTGGAATTTCAAGTAGGAGACTTGGTGCTTGTCAAGTTGTTGCCCCAACAATTCAAGGCCTTCAGGAAGGTGCACAAAGGCTTGGTAAGGAAGTACGAAGGACCCTTTCCGATCCTGAAGAAGGTAGGAAAAGTTTCCTACAAGGTCGAATTACCTCCGAGGCTCAAGATCCATCCAGTCTTCCATGTGAGTCATTTAAAACCCTATCATGCGGACACGGAAGACCCTAGCCGAGGAGAGTCTTCAAGGGCGCCAACTGCCGTTGTAACCTCCTACGATAAGGAAGTAGAGGAGATCCTAGCGGATCGAGTCGTGAGGAAAAAGGGTGTTCCTCGAAGTAGCGAGTACCTGATCAAATGGAACCGAAGGAGGCTTTATGGCAGTTTGCAAAACAAATTGAGGAGTTCCACAAGGAGACTACGACGAGGACGTCGCCGGATTAGGTGGGGGAGAATGTCACGATCTTTCTAGAACCTTCCGGAATAACCCGGAAGAATAGAGAACCTTGTGGAGCAACCTAGAAGGATGGAGAAACTCCTAGAGAAGTCTAGCTCTTGGGACATTCTAGAATGCTGTGGAGACTTGTAGGATGTTCAAGACATGGAATTCTCTAGAACATGTACATTGTAGGAATTTCTTGTACATTGTAGAATTCTCTAGAACATTGTAGATAGGTAGGAACCTAGAATGTTCTTTGGTGCCTATAAATAGATGGCACCCCTCATTTGTACAAACCATCCATGAAATCCAAGAAATCCAAGAAATCAAAACATTCAAGCATTCTAAACACTTGTGCTCTCTTCTCTCTTCCTACAAGCTTTCTTGAGTTTGCTAGCAAGTTACTTGCCTAGCTCGTGGGAATTAAGGCTGACTTAACCTCTTCGACGGGAGGAAGTGTGTTAAGTGCCGCACGGTTGGCTTAGAAAATACTAAGGCCGTGACAATTAGCTAAGAAATCCTGATGACATGCCACAAACATTGAAAATAATATATATTAAAAGCTTGATAATAGCATACATGGGAGCTATCATTACCTACAACAAGGGGATCAAACTACGTAAAAAATTATGAAGTCATGTTCATACTGCAAGATCTGCTAAGTAACAATATCACTTCAATCTAGCTATATTGTTCCGCATATACCCACTTGATGAATGTGAGAACTTAATTATGTTTTACCTAATCAAACAAAAAATACTGAAAAAGGATCAAATCTACGTAAAAACCATACCTCAATGTTCTCAGTGCCCCCACGAACGAGTGCCATGGCATTGTCAACCTGTAATGTCAAAAACATAGAAGTTTCAGCTTCCGATCGAGTGATGATTCCCAACTGTTAATAGAGAAAAGCAACGTACTAATGGTGTATGATCCATTCATGCCTTTTTCAAATGTACTGTAGGAGTGCAACAGCCCAATATACAATAAATTGAACAATGAAAAATAAAGCAAACCAAAAGGGAAGAATAATGAGAGTTAGTAGAAACACCTATACACATTTGCCATCAGACTAAAAACCATAACACCATTTGCCATGAAGAAATTAATATTGAGCAGGTAAGTTAAGAGCCTTTAGCAACCTAATTTTTAAAAGGAAATGCTAGGGTGGTCAAACTTCTATTCATGATGAACAAAAGTTTTTTTCGCTGTTTTCTACAAAACAATAAATAGAGGGAAGATACCTATAATAATATAGTATATACAGCTATACAGTATATGGAGAGAATAATTAAATTAGCATACCTCATTTATGAGCATTTCTCGATACTGATCATCAGCAGTTATAGTCCTAACTGTAAATGGTTCAGGTTCAGGATGATCACCAGCTTGTCTCTCAGACCTTGACATAAAAAAACCTGGCCTGGGATCAACGGGCATCTGAGAAGGCCCTGGAGGAGGCATCTGAGAAGGCCTTGCAATAATGCCTGGAGGAGGCATTTGTCGAACAACAGGAGAAGGAGCCAAACCATCATTAGGAGCTACAACTATGGGATGGTATGTTCTGTGACCATAATATTCATCCCTGTTAGTATATGGATTCCAGACATATGGATCAGGAGCAGCATAAGCAACAATTCATATTTCTGACCATGTTGTTTAAAGGATTTTACCTTAAGTTCTCTTCGCGCTGCTGAGTATCTCCTCCGTTTACTGCAAGAGCAGGAGATCCACCTGCTCTTGGCACAGTAATGGACTGGGAAAACAACCAAGTTTGCAGCGAATCTGGACCTTTGAATGGAGGCTGAAATATTGGAGGAGCCACTGTAATAGGAGCTACATTCAAGACTTGATCGAATCGGTAAAATGCAGTTGGTTGATTAGCAGTCTGGAGATGAGGATTCCAGGTCATGCCGGCAGATGCAAAATCTTTTTGATTTTTTGATTTTCACTTCTTCTTGGACGGATGTTTCTCCGAAAGTTTTCAGCTTGTCCAGCCCCATTTGGCGCTTGATGCATCTCAAAGGCTGTCCCTCCATTTCCTGCCACATGCGGAGCACCTTCAAATGTATTTCTTGTCCCATTTGAAGGGCGATGATTGATAACAACGACACCATCTTCGTAAATAGTCTCATACCGTCCAATAAGATTATCATTTGGGTCATTTTGGTGACTAAAAATAAAGCCACGAGATATATTTAAGCTGCCACTGACATTGTTTTCGGCAGTATCAGCTCGTTGTTCATAGTTTCCGGCTTGTGGAGCCAAGCTAGAACGATCACCAATTGACAGCTGCCCAGAAGCATCTTCTGATGCTCTTCTTTTGGCGGATAGACATCCATCATTTTCAGTTCCAGGACTGATCAAGAGTGAAGTAGAAGAGTTGGTTGCAGATTGATGTTGATTAGTTTCTGAGTCAACTGGTTTAGAATCATGCACACCTGAACCTACTACCATTTCTTGATTGGTACCACCCAAAGAACCTTCAAGTTTTGAATTTAGGTCTATAGTGTTAAGGAGAGCACCAGAGCTGTCTCCTTGCAATTGCACAATTGGTGGCTCATTTATGACTTGGTCATTCTCAGATTGCCCTCGTAAAACACCTTGACCAATGCCAGAGGGAGCATCACCAACCCCATTCAACAATGCCAGATAACTTGTCTGGTTCTGGTTTGCCGGAATAGGACTAGACTGCCCCGTACAGTTCATAACATAATGTCCACTACCAATTGAAGTATCACTAGAACCTACGTTATGTTGATCTGACTCCAAATTGGGGGCATTGAGTCCATGGTCCACTGAAGAGTTTCCTTCAAACATATTGCTACTGAAAATGATATAACTGATTCATTTATAACAATTGAAATCCTCTAATCCTATTAAAAGGAAAAGATTTATGAATCTGAATGATTTTTTAAATAAACTTAACCATAAATAAATAAAAATAAAAATTAATTAACATTAACGGTTCTTTAAATAAACTTAGCCACAAATCAAAAAGAAAAGATTAATAAATCTTAACGAATTTGCAAATAAACTTAGACACAGATATAAGAAAACAAAGATCAATGAACCTTAACGGTTGTTCAAATAAACTTAGCTGATCAAAAAGTAAAGGTTAATAAACCTTACTGATTTTTTAAATAAATTTAGCCACGTACTAAAATGTAAAGATTAATGAACCTTAATGATTTTTCAATTAAACTTAACTACGATAAAAAAGTAAAAATCAATGAATCTCAACGATTGTATAAATAAACTTTGTAACAGACTAAAAAACAAAGATTAATAAATCTTAACGATTTTGAGATCAAAAAGTAACAATCAATGAACATTAATTTAAAATAAACTTAGCCAAAAATGCTTAGTGACTATCAAGGCTTCATATGAAAGTAAAAGCATGAAAACGTCAATTTAAAATAACAGGTGACTAAAAGAAAAAAAAAAACAGATTAAAGATATAACATCTCTTTCAAAATTGGTCATAAAGATCTGGGTCACGATGATTTAAACAAAGGATTGTATAACCAAAGGGCTTCAAATGAGTGTGGAGATCATAAATCAACAAAATGTAAAAGAAAAATAAAACAATTTGAATTATCAAAATCACTTTTGACATTGCAAATAAAAAACAAATATTTTTATAAAAGGGTAGAAATCATAGATAGATGCAATCTTTGGACACAAGAACACATTACAACTCAAAATGGTTAACAAAAATGATTAGATTGAACTGTCGGATCACCTCAAACATGGATTTAATTTAACAAATGACAAACGATTATAACTTAAACAAATCAAAAGAAAGAAGAAAAAACAATCAAAATTTTTATTGTAAACCATCAAATCAGACCCCAACTTAAACCACAGACGAAAAAACAAGGAATCAACAAAGATATAAGCACAAGCACTAGAGAAATATGGACTAATCTCACACATAGGCCTAGCAAAGAAAAGAGATTATACCCAAATTACATATAAAAAATTATAAGCTCGTTCAAACAAGACCAAAATCACTCACTCACTTGCTCAGAGATTTCTTTTGCTCACTCTATACGGTGTGTGTTTTTTTTTTTTGCAAAATGAGAAATTGAGGTAGATAGCTTTATAGAAGGTGTGTGAGGCTGTTCTAGTGAGAAAATTAATAGGGTGATAGTCTGTATATAGTGAATTTGCCAAAGATGGATAGGAACCATAATTGCATTGCCAAGAATAGACAACTATAGAAGTGAATTGTCATGGTTGGCTGCTGACTAATTGTGTACACTGTCACTGAAATGCCCTCACTTTGCAAGGCTCCACTTGTCATGATTTTCTCACTAATTCTGATATTATATGGAAACAATTTTCCTCCTTCTAGTAACCGCCGTTTATTTTCTCTCTATACCATCTATGATTGTGTGCTAGAGTTGTTTTGCTTTTTCCCTCCTGTTTTGTGCTTATCTGACTTGCTTGTTTTAGTTTCATTCTATTTAGATTTTTGTCACTGATTTTTTTTTCTTTAGATTTTGTCTTTTCAAGCTCACCTTGTTGTGAGTTATGTTTCTTCACTTATTTACATTATATTTATTTATTCATAATTATTGAATGGAGTGGATGATATTATTGTACAAAGTTATAATGAGAAAAAGAAAAAGAAAATTTACAAAAATTCTTACACAATTGAGATGAATGTTTAATAAAATTAAGTTGAGTTTCTAAACTTGTTAAGATATAACCAATTAATTTGTTATTTCAAAAATCCCTTAATTGATATTTTGTTTTCTCACATATTTAATGTTATTCAATTAATTGTTATTTTTTTTGAGGAAACAAGCAATATATTAAAGAAAACCAGAAATACAAACAAACTACCCAGGACAGTCATCCTGGATCAATAACTCCACAAAAGGAGGACATGATTTAACCCAAAAAGAATCAGAACTAGCAACTAGAGCAGCCTTTACAAGAGCATCGACAACCTTATTAGCAATCCTAGGAATATAAGAAAAACTTGAAACATTGGAAAGACAATCCACCTGAAAAATAACAGAAATAACTAAACCCAGGTCTGAACAAGGAGCAGACCGATTCCAAAGAATATTAATCACATTCAAGGTATCAGACTCCACATGAACAGAAGCCAAACCCGAATCACATGCAAGATGAATCCCATGAAGGATCGCAACAGCTTCTGCCACTTGAGGATGAGTACTCGCACTTAAACAAGCAGCTCCCGCGGCCATAACGAAGACAAAAGAATCGTGGATAACTAACCCCAAACCAACAATTCTCGAACCACAACGGATGCTAGCATCAATATCCAATTTAAAAGTACCAGCTGATTGAGAAATCCAAGAAAAAACAGAGCTGACAGAAAGGGAAACTAGTTGACCCTGCATTCTAATCTCTTGGAACTAAAAAAGGAACGCACAAGAACAATCGATGATCTCACCAACAGGAAGTAAAATTTGACCATGGATGGCTTTGTTGTGTCTAAACCACAAATGCCAAATAACAACACATATATAAGAGCTCAAACTAAAAAATCTGCAGCCGATCCTTCGCTGACACCAAAAATTTCAAAACATGAGACTTTTGAATTTCTAAAATAGAACACCACCTAGCTAAACCTGATCGAACCATCTTCAACTTGGAACACCCCTACAAAGCATGATAAGTAGTCTCAAGACCTTTTTTTTACAAAGAAAGCATAAAACATCAACCTTCATACCTCTAGAAAAGAGATTGACAGGCGTGGGAATCCAATTATGCACCACCTTCCAAATAAAAATCTCAAACTTTGGAGGGATCGCAATCCTCCAAAGAAACTTTCACCAAGACCCTATAGACCCCAACCCTATACCACTCGACAAGTTCGGAGAAGACAAGCCACTTGGTACCCGCTCTTAATTAAATACATACCCAACTTATCACAGTGCCAAAGAAGAGAGTCTAGGATACAAGAGGAACTCAAAGGTAAATTAAGAATAACAACATCTTCAGGAATGAAATCTTGCTCAATCCGCGGCATGTTCCACTCCCCTTAATCCAATTTCAGCTGACTAACAGTTAACCCCTCAAACAAGCACAAATCGAGAAAGAACCTTGAAGGTCGAAGGCGAGGAATCCAACGATTGTTGTACATTAGTATTGAAGAACCACTCCCAATCCGCCACCTAGAACCTTTGTAAAGCAGTTCTCGACCCTAAAGAAAACTTTTCCAAATAAAAAAACCGTGGTGGTAATTCGAAGCCTTCAGAAAACTTGAAGATGGAAAATAACACCCCTTTAGCACCCTCGCTGTTGACGAACTAGGATTGACTAATAATCTCCAACATTGTTTAGCAATAAAGGCTTGGTTGAAAGTATTCATCGATGATGCAGATGCAGTTATAGATGAAATATTGATGGATGTAGTTATAAATGGGAATGATGATGACGTTTTGAGTTTTCAAACGTCACAGTTTTCATAATTTTTGGCAATTTCAGGATTTTTATTTTAATTGTTTTATTTGGTATTTTGGTCTTTTTCTACTTGGATTATGGTTTCATTTGAAGCCTATAAAAGTATTGTTATGTTATTTGCTTGGGTTCTAATTTTTGGATATTATTGTTTATTTTGAAAATCAATAGAGTTTGATTGTTTTTCCAATTCTTGGTATTCTTGTGAATCAACAAGTCTTGAAGAAATTGATTTCTGGATATTCGCAGAATGAACAGATCTTAGTGCGATTATTGATATAGTGTTTGTTTACAATAGTCTTCCCTGCATCATAAAGCTACAACCTCCAATTGACACACTTGCTTACTAAAACAAATCGTCGATTTATTAAAATTCACTTTTTGGCCATAATTCAGTTCGTATTGCACCAACAAATGCTTAATAAGAGTACACCCCTCCAAAGAAACTCAAGTAAAGATGAAGCTACCATCTGTAAAAAACAAGTGAGTGATTTTCAGTCCAGCTCGACTACAACGAAGACCAGAGTATAAACCTTGGCTTTCCACTGCATGAATCAAACTAGATAAACCTTCGGCACAGATTAGGAATAAATACGGGGATAATGGGTCTCCCTGCTTTAAACCCCTCGAAGGACTAATCAAGCCAACAAGATCACTATTTATCAAAATCGAATAATGAACATAGGAGACACAATTCATGATGAGCCAGGTCCGAGGAGGAGGGAAACCTATCCTATGCATCATAAATTCCAAAAAGCACAACTCCACTCGATTGTAGGCCTTTGCCATGTCAAGCTTTAAACCTAAATACCCAACCCAATCTTTCTTTCTTCATTGCATAGCATACATGCATTCGAAACCAACAATGACAATGAGGCGGCTAGGAATGAATGCACTCTAAGTATCAGAGATTACCTCTCCCAGAACTGAGCGAAGACGATTAAGTATGGCCTTCGCAACCAAATTATAAATGACGATAAATAGGCTAATCGAACGGAAATCACCCATATTCACTGCCCTCTCAACCTTTGGAATAAGCATAATAAGCACTCCTAAACAAGCTTTTGTAACCCTACTACCAACCACATACTAGAACTTTTGGTAAAACCCGACTATAAAACCATCTATACTAGGGACCTTAAAAGGAGCCATCTGAAACAAGGCCAACCAAATATCTTCAGTAGTAAAAGGACCATCGAGATGTCTGAATGAAGCATTGGAAAAACACTGCTCCACAGCCTCTACAACCACATTAATATCCGAAGACGATGGGTTTGTAGAACAAAAAATATTCTCAAAATAACTAATCTCAATGCACTCTATGACAGCCCTCTCATCAGACCAAGAACCCCTCTCATCCATTAAACCAACAGATTCATTCCTTTTTTGACAATTGGAAGCTTGAGAATGAAAAAAATCTAGTATTACGATCACTACATTGAAGCCAAGATATTGTCGATCTCTGTTTCCAATAAAATTCTTCACGAAATAAAAGACAATCCAAGTCTTTCTCGATTATCCCTACCAGCTTCCAGGATCTCAAGGAAATATTATCAGTCAATCTTTGTAACATATCTTTTTTCTCCTTGATTTCTTATCGAAGAGCCATTCTTTTCATCTTGTTCTAAGAACCAAGATGATCAGAATAATACGAATTGAAAGTTATAACCGAGTTCATGTCACCACTGCCATTTTGAGTCCAAGACCAACCATCATCAACAATGCAGAAACATTCATCTTCCTCTGCCCAACAATTCTCGAAGTGGAAGCGAGAACTACGGTGATGAGCAGGTGACAGCACATCCCTACCCACCTCAACCACTTCCAACAACATTGGTCTGTGATCAGACCTCCACAACCCAAGATTATAAACTTTTGAACACGAAAACATTTGAGACCAATTCTTGCTACTGACACACCTATCAAGTCTTTCTTAAATTAAATATGCACCCTCCCTCTTATTGTACCAAGTGAAGGCTGGATCCAAAAATCCAAGGTCCAATAAACCACACAAATCTAGAGTATTAAGAAAATTCTCTAACAGATATCTCGGAGGAATATTACCACCCACTTTATCAGAATCCAATAAGATTTTATTGAAATTACCTCCACACAATCATGGTAGCGAGCTATTATTACACAAACGTTGGAGAAGAGTCCAAGCATGCACCCTTTGAGCAGATTCAAGATGCCCATAAAACTCTGTCAACCTCCAAACTTTATTCTAGTGGCACTTAGAAGAAGAGCAAGTCCACACATATCCTATTCTTTTAAAACAAACATAAACCACCACGTTTACCATTACAATCTATAACCAACTTACCATAAAAACCTAGTTTTACATGGATAACCTCTGTATGATGATGCTAATCCACCTTAGTATATATATGTGTGTATATATATATATATATATAAAACTAAATTCGGAGCATGGTCCCGAACATGGGAATTAAGCGCTTGGAACATTTAGTCATTCTCCAAACCCCGAACGTTCCAAAATAAGCAATTCATGGTGATCGGTGGACCGATAATTCTGGTCCTGCCAATATAACAGTATCAACCTCAGTGAGAATGCTTAAGTTTTTGGATTATTTCTTCACTTGTTCCTTCGACGGAACAATACCCAGACCAACTCTTTTACCCTTTGAAATTTCCTCCGTAGTAACACCATCCACATGCATTTTTTACCGAGCTCTCCTCCTCGAAAGATCCCCTTTGTCAATCTCTGTAGGATCTTCAACAACATGTCCTCCCCCCCCCCCCCCCAATCGCTTTTTTATCCTTCCTTTGCCCATACACCAATCTAGGATCCAAAAGAGCACACACTGCCCCGAAAGCTTTCGGAATCAGAGAATATGACAAGGGCGTTTCATCTATCTAGTTTATTATTTCTAGCCTTACGTTGCACCTCCAGCGAAGAAAACTTGTAAGAAATGTAACATCCCTAATTTTGAATATGTGGATACAAAAATTTATGATTAGAGGGGTGTAAAACGTAATTAAATGTGGCAGATGGACCAGATGGAGCGGTCTAGAAAGATTGCATGAAGTGAAGAAAAAGTGGCAGTGTGTACTGTGACCCCTCACCGCGACCAGAGATCGCGATGAGTTGCTCGCGGTGAAAAATGAAATTTCTGGCAGTGAGCACCGCGACTAGTCACCGCGACCACAGATCGCGCTGATTAGTTCGCGGTGAAAATGTCGAATTCTGGCAGTGAGCAACGCGACCACCAGCGCGACCATGGTACCGCGATAGGTGATCGCGATGAAAGCGGTGGAAGCCTTCCAGTGAGTACCGCGACCATAGGTCGCGATGACCGAAGTTGTATAAAAAAAAGAAAGCTTCTCACGGAAGCCAAAATAGAAAGAAGAAGAAAACGGGAGAAGAGAGAAAAAAAGAGAAAAGAAAGAAAGAAAAAGAGAGAAAAAGAAGAAGAAGAAGAAGAAGAGAAGAAGAAGAGGAAGAAAAAAAGAAGAAGAAGGGAAGGGAAAGAAGAAGAAAAGAAAAGAAAGAAAAGAGAAGGAGAAAGGGAAGAGGAGGAAGAAAGAAAAAAGGAAAAAGGAAAATCCAGAAAGAAAACTGTCGTAAAACGGTATACAGGTTGGTATACACACGTTTCTGAACTTATTTTCAATAGATGTTTTGATTTAGTATGTCTGAAAATATAGTTATGAATTTTATATCCTCGTATTGATTTTTTTTTTATATACTCGTATTTCAATTTAAATATTGTTGGAACTATTTGTGCAATATTATGATATTATGGAAATTCGAATAAAAGCGTATGTTTTCAAAACCTGGTTTACAACTATTGTTTGGTGTTTTCAAAACCTGGTTTACAACTATTGTTTGGTTTTCCTACTTACGGATTTTGATTGAAATTTATATTCGTTGATTCCTGAAAACAAAGAACTAATTTGTTATGATATTTGAACGGCCCTGATATATGTATAGGGAAATATGGATATAGGAGATTGACATGTCAATTGGGTGAATATATGGCAGTACTGCACCGTGATTTATGATGCCTTTGATGTTGATTATACGGATACCATTTCCTCATGACATGGGAAACCGACTGTTAAACACGGATACCATTTCCTCGTGAAATGGGAAACCGACTGTGAGAATATATGGATACCATTTCCTTATGAAATGGGAAACCGACTGTTTATATAGGGATACCATTTCATATGAGATGGGAAATCCAACTGTAGAACTCGTAATCCAGTCCTGTAAACCCTGTTATGTGTATCAGGGCCCAATTGAAAATTGAGAGTTAGAAAATGTTATGGAAAATAAAGAAATGATATTGAAATTGAAACCCAGAAACTGTTGAAATACTTCGTGTTTATATAGTTTCAGTAATTGAAATACCACGTTTGTTTTAAATATATATATATATATATATATATTTCTGAAATTCTGAATTTAAGCTTTATTATTTATTTATATATTTTTCTGAATTTCTGAATTTAAAATTTAGTGTTTTATATTATATTGCAATTTATTTTAGTATACACCCACTAAGCTATATGCTTAGCGCGTCGGTTTTTATCGCGCGTAGGTAATAGGGATACTGAGGAAGGAAAAGATTGAACAGAGAGAGAGTTGCAGGCAGATATACAGAGTCACAGTCACCACATTTTGGATAGTCATATATATTCCTGCTGTATAATGTAGTTAGATATGCATGCATATACAGAGAATTTGTAATTGAGTTATATAATTATGTTTTGTAATTATCTGCTGTAATTAATTGTTTTATGCTTTCTGTTTTTCATTTTCAAAGGACTGTAAATAATGAATTATGAATTGTTTTATTTTAAAAAAAAAACTGTTGGAAAGTCGCACTAAACGGCAGAGTGCGCATTTGAATGAAATGATATTTGAAGTGTTGTGGATTATATTTGGTTTGAGATTGCTTTGAAAACAGGTTTTGAGAAATCAGAAAAATAGAGAAAACTTTGCCGAAAATTTTTAAAAACTGAATTTTGATGGGCTCACTCGAAAAGGTTTTTAAATTATAAATTATATGGTTTTCAGTTTATAAACAGAATTCAGTAAAGTTTTGAAAATCCGGTAATGCTCCCTGGGTTGATCCAGACGGGTCGGGTCAGGGGGTGTTACAAGAAATCTCAGCAACACCAATTTTACCACTAACAACCCCTGATAGGTTGTTATCAGATTCAAACACATTAGGGGGAATTTAGCTATTTCCACTCGAACTCACATCAACAAAGTTAACATTTTACTGCTTTTGAAACTGATCATCACTAGCTATCGAATCAGAATTATGCTCAGGTACATGTATTTGATAACGGTCCCCCATCGACTCTGAATGTCTCGGATGGAAAGCTTAAGAATTATCACGTCCAAACCGCGGTCTTATGGCTTTAGTAGGGCTGGTTGTTCGTATTCATGCCCTAAATTTAAACTTCTCTACCCTAACCTCCACTGTCCAATTAACTTCATGCAAAAACTCTTGAAAATAATGGCCTATTGAAACCATATCCAAAGCAATATTTAAGGAGCTTTTCATATCGGAGAAGCATCACAACATCATTCTTCGACGATCCCATATTAACCCTAAGGCATCGTTTAAGAGGTTTATCAATTTCTACTCCAACCCTAATTCAAATATACTTCCCCATGCAATTCACTGAAGCACCTATAACGATATCTCATACAACACCTATTTGTTTACCAAGAAATAAACCTATATCCCTTGTCATGCACGTCAATGTAACGTTATGGACCTGAACCCAAAATTCTACATAATTAAACTTCATATTAGATATTTTCCCAACATCATTAGGTTCCTCCAAAACCAACAATGACTTATCAAAGCTCCAAGACCCTCCATTAAGAACACGTTTCTTGTCCAATAGTTTTTTGAAATGGATGTCGAAGATATTATCTCGAAGAATTTCAATCTCGACCTATTGCGTGATTCTCCAAATCTTGGGAATAATAGCCTTAAAGGCCTCCCGATTAATCTTCTTAATAGACATTAATTGACCTACCAGACACAATTCTAGCTTATGACTACTAATTGCTTGTAAAGCATCACCCATCGAATCAATTGGTTCATTAGATCCAGCCAAAGACACAGCCGTACAAAGTTTCTCAACTTCTTTTGTATCCATGAGGCCTACTACAAAAACTCACCACCAAAGAGAATGAAACTAGCAAAACCCTACCCAAACAACACTAAAAAAATGTAAGAAGATCAAGAAAAAGATCCAACGGCTACTTTCACTTAAAAACTCTCCAGAGAAAACCTAAGGGAAAAGACGTTGTGTTATGAGAAAATGAACTTTTCATTAACTATAATTTTATAAACTTTTCATTATTTAACAACTTTTTAACTATTAATAAGGCACGCACAATTATTTAGTTACTATTCAAATGTTAATAAGGTGCACGCTAATTGATTATTCAGTTGACCGTTATATTAGTTAGAGTTTATCTACAGTACATTATTGTATTGCTAATGGCTAATTATGAGAAGTAACTATTTTATTTAGTTTTTAATTAGTTTGTATTTAGTGGTTGCAGACTAACCTGATGATAACTATATCTCTCAACAAAGTTGAAGTTCTGAGTTTAAATATCCTCAATTTTAAAAAACTAAAATAAATTATTTTCTATTTTTAGAATTTTAATTTTTATGGACCCTTAGAGTAAAATTCAATTACTACTAATCAATCCTGTAAATGTACATAGCATATTCTATTAATAATTATTTATTTTTAGTAGACAATCAATATTAAGTTAATTGCATTACTTTACTAATTTAATTAATTTTAATACAACATTATTAATACATTAATCTTAAAACACATCATTAACTAAATTTGGGTACATAATATGAATTATGATTGATACTAAATATTAAATATTCATAATCTGGTTAGATATTGTATTAAATATAAAAAATTGGATTGGATGCTTAATATGAATTATGAGATACCAAATATTAAATAAGCACAATCTAATTAGATATTGTATCAAATAAAAAGTTTGAGGTCACTTGGATTGGATGCATAATGTGAATTATGATTGATACAAAATAAATTGTATGGTGTCTTTTATTCAGGCAGATCTAAATTTGTCAATTCTAACATGGTTAAAAACAATCATAATTTCATTTATGGTTAAAAATAATCTTTTATGAGTTTAAAAGGATCTATGAATTTATCCCAAATATTAAATATGCATAATCTAATTGATATTGAATTGAAGATAAAATGCTTGAGGTTCCTTGGATTGGGTGCACGTATAATATGAATCATGATTAATATCAAATATTAAATATGTATAACGTAATTAGATGTTGTATTAAATATAAAAAATTTGAGGTCACTTGATGGTTATATTATAAATATTATACATTTCCATTAATATTATAAATTTTAGGCAATTGCGGCTAGTCAATCGCTCTTTAGGAAGCCACAAGTGGTAAATTATTTTCTTTTTATCAAGTTTTGTAAATAATTTTATTTTAATCCCTCATGTTTATATTTTTAATTCTATTACCATTAAATTATTTAATTTATATAACTAAAATTTTAATAGTTAAACGTAAATGAAACTTAAAATTAATTGGTTTACTCATAATAATAGGATATTAATGTTAAAAGACGTATTTACCCTCCTACTTGTAACACACTATAATACGTGTCTAATTAAATATAAATATATATATTTTTATTATAAAAAATTCCGCTACCAAAGGAAATGCGTCTTCTGACTTCCTCTATGGAGGCCACCTATTTTTTTAAAAAAAAATATATTTTTTTTGCATTTTTAATTATATAAAATAACAAAAATATGACAATAATTTTGATAAAAATTTTAATCATTTTATTTAATTTTTCAGTTTTAATTATTATCAATTTTTCCAAAGGCCCTCACCTTGTTAATTGGAGCTTCACAAGTTCTCTCAACTTACCAATATTCAAATCTTGATATTAGAAATATTGTCCAACAATTGCCCATTAAACCACAATAAGTGTAGGGAGACATCTCCCAGTGTTGGGAATAGACTTCTTTTGATTTAGATTTAAATTATATGGACCGCACTGTAGGGCTTGATCTTGGTAAATCCTAGCAACCCTCTGAGCCATCAGGTGTCATATTTAAAAAATATGTATATATATTTTTAGTTAGAATTTTTGATAAAAGTTAACATTCAATTTCATTTAAGTTCGATCATTAAAATTTTGATCATATAGATTAAATTGATAAGTATATAATAATTTGGCGGTCATGAAAACTAAAAATATAAACATGAGAAGTTAAAATAAAATTATTTATAAAACTTGAAAAAAAAAAAAAGAGCAATTGGCACTTGAGGAGCCAGCTGACGCTGAAAAATTAGGCTTTAGACTAAATAATTAGAAGACTAAATACTTCGAATTATCTTTGAATTTTAAACAAATGAAATGATTAGTTATAACTATTATATTATAAACGATTAATTAATATTTAATTAATTTTCATTTTTGTAATTTTTTGTTATGTTACATAGGATCCGCCTTAGCCTTAAATAAATGATGAAAAAAAAAAAGAAATTAAAAAGAAAGATGCAATCTATAGAAATGCAATTCAGATAACTATAATACAAATTATAATGTGAATTCTAATGAGACATTTTTTCATTTTTTATTTTCAGCGGAAGAAAAGAAAAAGACAAAAAAAAAAGAAAAAGAATTTACCGGTCGAGTAATCCACCGGATTGCATGAGAAAAATGATAGTAAAATAGACGTATGTATATGTTAATATTATGTAATATATATCCATCTATATTGAATCGGTATCACACAGGTGCCAACTTTTAATAAAATTATGCAAACCTCTTCTAAATTATATTAATTAAAAATAAAAAAGGTACAGAGAAATATAAATTATGAATACACTTTCTCTCCAAACCCTCTCGTTATCCCTCACTACACACAAAAGTAGAAAAAAGAAAACCTCTGTTATAGAGGTGCAAAGAGAGAGTTGTTACACGCCAAAGACGATGGGGCAGGGGCGGAACGTGAAGAGAGAAAAATTGGGAGTGCCGGGTTTTAAAATTTTAAATTTATTAATATATATATATAATTTATGTTTTTTATATTTAAATTAAATATATAATTTTTTACCTATATAATTTAAAAATTATGTGTGGGGGTTGTTGTCCGGGTTTTAAAATTCTAAATTTATTAATATATATAATTTATTTTTTTATATTTAAATTAAATATATAATTTTTTTTACATAATATATATTTTTTTTTTATGAAGTGTTGAAGAGTAAAATGTAGTTTTAATAGCGTCCGATTTTTTCTCTTTTTTTTTTTTTAAGATTCCAAGCCATCGTTTTGATATCCACTTTCTTCTATAAAAACTCTCCTTTTTTTCATAGATAAAATCTCTATTTTTGTAAAACAAATTTATACATAAATAATAATAATAATTATTATTTTTTGCATTAGACATGCACCTTGTGGGTCAGAAGACTATCGCGACTTATCGAGATTAAATTTATATTAGCATGGTCTGAACATCTACTTCCATAGCAGAAATCGTCTATTCCTAACACGTCAAAAAACTACTGGGACCTACCGAGATTAAATGTCTACTAGCATAGTCTGCACATCAACTTCCATAGCGCAAGCCCTATACTCCCAACACCGTATATTCTTACAGTATGGTCCGGATATTTACTACTATAACTGAAGTTGTCTAGTCTCAAGTCCTAACACGAGGAGCCGTCTACTCCCAATACGAGAGAGGTCTACCCATACTAATTGTGCTTTTATATATAGTGGTTGGACAAATATTTTTATATCTAGGTTTTGAACCTTGGTGATTTGAAGGAGCACGTGAGCCTCCTTCCTCCAACCACCAAGATAAGTGACACTTAGTTCATTTTTTTTGTTTGTTTTAAGATATGGTAAATTACAAAAGAAAAAAATGAAAGTAAAAATCCAAGGGGAAGATCAAATCTCCTATTATTCTCCTCCATAGCATAAATCTGCTATTTCCCCCTTCTCATTTATCTTTTTATTTTTTTAATTAATTAATTTTTATGTCTTTTGATTATTTTCTTTGTTAATGTTCACTTTGAATGCAAGTGTAACGTTGTTTTCAATTTGGAGGAAATCCCACATTTCCTCATTAAATTATTTTTTTTCTTCTTTAATTTTTAATTAAGTAATCTATTTTAAGTTATTTTTAAATTATTATTTCACAAATAATATTATTATGATATTAAAATACCTAAGTAAGGAATAACTTGAATATTTATATTTAGGAGATGTTTATACCATTATAATAAAATTTGCTGCTACTTGTAATATTACCACTTTGAGGATGTTAATGCAATTTTCCATTCTAAGCATGCCTAGCATTTATACAATTCACTTAGTTTACACGAATAACAAATTGTGCTAATTGTATTGTTGACATCATCAATCCATGTGAAGAGCTGCGATTAGTGCAGGTGGCTGAAGCCTATACTATAATCTACTTTCTGGTATGGATACACGCTCATTTAATTGCCTTCCTGAAATGAATTTGTAGCTTTGGAATTATCAATGTCCTCGTCCTTATAAAGCAGCCCTCTTGCTTTGCAAATGGGACATGTATTATTTAACACGAGCCACTGTGAAATGCAGTTGGGATGATATTCATGTCCACAATCCAGTTTCCCAATATCATCTCCAACAACATACTCCTCCTATAAATATGAAACAAAAATAAAAATCAAATAAGATCAAGTAGTGTACATGTGTCCAAATGACTATTGCATGGAGCAAATTAAGATATATATTTGATATACTTATATAAGTTATTACTTGCAAGCAATTCTAGCCATTTCTTAAGATAATTGATGAAGATTTCTAATTCTTTATATTAATCTAAGCTCTTACCTGACATACGCAACAAAAGTCACCCTCAGCAGGAGCACCGGCTTCTATGGAGATAGGTTGATATTTTCTCTGCCTCAGATGTACAAGAATAGAATCTGAATTCAGTCCTATAGTAACAGGACCGATTTCCTCTTCGAGTTCTAGAAGCTCCTATAAATCAATAAACCCATAATTTAGGAAGTTGTGCTCCACAAAAACATTTTGCAAAAGTAATATTTTTTTTCCTGTATTATTACTCTTTTGGTTGGCCTTAGAGATATTTCTTCTTGCTTCTAAAGTTATACTAGATTTGATAAAATTAATGACAACTTTGGTTTTAAAAGCAAGAAAAGACATTAAAAAAAAAAAAAAAAGAAACAGAAGAAGATAATTATACAAATTGCTTGATTTTTTTATGGCACTAAGTACCTCCTAAGACATGTTATCAACATCAACACGCATATCATTGTCATCCTCATTATCCTCATCATCATTAATATGAGCATCATCCTCAGGTACATCATGCAGTGCAGTGCGGCTGCGGTCACCCTAATTTTTATAAAGATTACTAGGGTGGTCAAACTTCTTGTCATGATGAACAAAGTTTTTGTCACTGTTTTCGTAAAAAAAAAAAAGAAGAAGATGGAAGATACCTATAATAATAGTATATACAGCTGTACAGTATAAGAAGAGGATAATTAAATTAGCATACCTGATTTGCTACCATTTCTCTATACTCAGCACCAGTTATATTCCTTACTATAAGGGGTTGAGGTTCAAAATGATCACCAGCTTGTCTTTCAGCCCTTGTCATACAAAAAATTGGCCTTGGATCAACAGGCATCTGAGAAGGCTTTGCGATAATGCCCCTAGCTGCCTGCATATGTCGAACAACAGGAGAAGGAGCTAAATCTGCAGTACGATCTAATTCTACGGGGCGGTAAGTACCGTGCCCCCCAAAATGATTGACCATGTATGGATTCCAAACAGCAAAGGGGCTGATGTATGAATTGGGAGCAGCAGAACCAACAATCCCAGGAAATCTCGCATTTCCATTGTCAAAGTTCATATTTAAAGGATTGTGCCTTAAGTTCTCTTCCTGCTGCTGAGTATGTCCTCCGTTTACAGCAAGAGCAGGAGATCTACCTGGTCTTGGCACAGTAATGGACTGGCAAAACAGCCGAGTTTGGACTGGAGGTTGAATTGGAGGAGCCACTTTAATGGGAGGTATATTTGAGGCTTGATCGAATTGGTACAATGAAGTTGGTTGATTAGCAGTCTGGAAATGAGGATTCCAGGTCATGCCGGCAGGTGTAAAATCTTCTTGATTCTCACTTTTTCTTGGACGGACGTTTCTCTGAAAGTTTTCAGCTTGTCCAGCCCCATTTAATGCTTGATGCATCTCAAAGGCTGTTCCTCCATTTCCATTACCAATTGAAGCTTCGCTAGAATCTACGTTATGTTGATCTGACTCCAAATTGGGGGCATTGAGTCCATGGTCCATTGGAGAGTTTCCTTCAAACATATTGCTGTTGCTTCCTTGCCGATATATATAGTTCCTTCAGATGCTGACGAGTGCCAACAAACTAATTAACAGAAGTTGTCTTCCAAACAGACCTGAAATCATGACACCACATGTATTAGAATTAAATCTGGAGCAGTTTAGTTTGTAGACTTGAAAAGGCTTACAAAAATGTAAAGTTCTGCAACTGATTGTATCATTATGAAAACTTCCCAACATAAAGAATTTATGACGATATACATCTAGAATTTAGCCATGTTGATAATTCAATAATAAATTTAATCTAATCCACAGGCACCATCTCCTCGCCCTAGGCGGCTGGTTGGCTCAGTTTTTATCTTCGAAGTGATATACGCTTAAGTTATCCATCTCATGAATCATTTACACGAAGAAAATATATGACGAGAATGATATATCATATTAATTTATAATCATAAAAATCCTTTAATCCTATCAAGAGGCAAAGAACAATGAACCTTAATGAGTTTTCAAATAAATTTATTTAGCCACATATCAGAAAGGAAAGATCAATTTATCTTAATGATGTATATACCATTCTATTGTTTTATATTTTTTCAATATAAGATTTATCTCATCTTCTATCAGTTTAATACAATAAATCTTAACGGTTTTTCAAATAATAAACTTGACTACATATAAAAAAGTAATATCAATGAACCTTAATAATTTTCTAAATAAATTTAGCCATAGATCAAAAAACAAAAATTAATGAAATCAACGGTTATTCAAATAAACTTAGTCACAATTCAAAAAGTAAAGATTATTAATGAATTTCAACGATTGTTCAAATAAACTTAGCCACGGATTAAAAATAAAGATTGATAAATTTTAACGATTTTTCAAATAAAACTTAAATATAGTTGTATAGATCAAAAAGTAAAAATTAATAAACTTTATTAGTGTTTTAAATAAACTTAGCCACATATCAAAGGTGATTAGTACTATCAAGGATTCATATGAAAGTAAAAGCACGGAGACGTCAATTTTTTTTTTTTAAAAAAAAAGTGACTAAAAGAAAAAACAGATTAAAGATTAACATTATATCTTTCATAATTGGTCACAAAGATCTTGCTCACAAAGATTTTAAATGAAGGATTGTATAACCCAAGGGCTAGCTTCAATGGGTGTAGAGATCATAAATCAACAAAATGTAAAAGAAAATTAAATTTGATTTATCAAAAATCACTTTTGAGATTGCAAATATTAAAAAAAAAAAAAAAAAAAGAGGCTTTATATTATTGAAATGGTAAAATCATGGATAGAGGCAAGCTTTGGGTACAATAACACATCACAACTCAAAATGGTTAACATAAAATAGTAGATTAAAACGTTGGATCACCTCAAACAGGGATTTAATTTAACAAATGAAAAAGGGTCAATAACTTGAACAGATTAAAAAGAAAGAATAAAAGAAAATCAAAATTTTTATTGTAAACTTTTAAATCAGATCCTGACTCAAAACCATAAACAACAAAAAAAAAAAAAAAAAAAAAGAATCAACAAAGATATAAGCAGAAGCACTAGAGAAAATATGGACTAATCTCATACATAAGACTAGCAAAGAAAAGAGATTATACCAAAACAGATGAAAAAAGCTCGTTCAAACAAGACCAAAACCACTCGATCAGAGTTTTTTTTTTTTTTTTTTTGTTGCTCACTCTATATGGTGTGTGTTTGTATGCAAAATGAGAAGAGAGGTAGATAGCTTTATAGAAGGTGTGTGAGGCTGTTTTAGTGAGAAATTTAATAGGGTGATAATCTGTATATAGTGAATTTGCCAATGATGGATAGAAATCATAATTGCATTGCCAAGAACAGGCAACTATAGAAGTGAATTGTCACTGAAATGCCCTCACTTTGCAAGGTTCGACCTGTCAAGATTCTCTCACTAAATCTGATATTATATGGAAACAATTTTCCTCCTCCTAGTAACCGCCGTTTATTCTCACTATACCATCTATGTTTGTGTCATTGTGTGCTAGAGTTGTTTTGCTTTTCCCTCCTTGTTTTGTGCTTATCTGGGTTGCTTCAAACTTACCTTAATAAACAAGCCTCGCGCGTACATTTTCAAGCTCATCTTGTTGTGATTTATGTTTCTTCACTTATTTACATTTTATTTATTTATAATTATTGAATGGAATGGATGATATTATTGTATAAACATAAAATGAGAAAAACAAAAAAAATTTGACAAACATTCTTACACACTTAAGATGAATGTTTAATAAAACTAAGTTGAGCTTCTAAACTTGTTATTTCAAAATATCTGTTAATTGGTATTTTGTTTTCCCCCCCCCGCCAAGTTTACTGTTATTCGATTCATTATTAATCATTATGTCGTTTTTTTTAACAACTTTTCAAATGTTAATAAGGTACGTGTTCAGTTATTTTTAAAATGTTAATATGGTGTGCACTAATTGATTATTCAGTTACGCTTCAATTATTAATAAGATACGTAATAATTGATTGTTTAGTTAATTGTTATATTAGTTAGGGTTTATCTGCAACACATTTATTTTAATGGGTAATTATAAAAATGAATTATTTTCTTTAGTTTTTAATTAATTTATATTTAGTGGTTGCATACTAACTTGGTGGTAATTATATCTTTCAATAAAATTAAGGTCTTGAGTTTAAATTATCTCTTCTTAATTTTTTTTATATATATATATATATATATATATATATATTTCTTTAATTTTTTTAAACAAAATTTTTGGACCTTTGAGTAAAATCCAATTTACTAATTTTCAATCTTGTAACTATACGGATCATGTCCAAATAATAATTGTTTATTTTTAATAGACAGTCAATATTAAGTCAATTGCATTACATTATTGATTTAGTTTATTTTTGTAAGACTATTAATACATTAATCTTAAAACACATCATTTACCAGATTTGGGTGCATAATATGGATTATGATTGATACCAAATAATAAATATTCATAATCTAGTTAGATATTGTATTAAATATAAAAAGTTTGGATTGAATGCATAATATGAATTATGATTGATACCCAATATTAAATATGTATAATCTAATTAGATATTGTATTAAATATAAAAAAGTTTGAGGCCACTTGGATAGTTATGTTGCTAAAAACAAGGTAGTTTATAGGTTTAATTTGTTCCGGTGCATAAAATGATTATTTAGTTGACTGTTATATTATTTTGATACAATACCTATATCGTATTGTTATAGATAATTATGAGAAGAAATTAATTTTTTTTAGTTTTTAATTATATTTTATTTTTTAAAAACTTTAATTTTTGTTGACCCCTGGAATAGTATTCAATAGTTTTCAATCTTGTAACAATATGTCCTATTAGTTTTTTTTTGTTTTTTTTATTTATTGTTTAGTAGATAGTCTGTTGGAAATAAAACACTCAAACAACCTTTTATTTAAACTCAAAACAAATATTACAAGAAAACTCTCACTCAAGAACTAACTCATTCTTTTGCTTCTTCTTTACTCACTTAGAAGCTTTGCTTCTTCTTAATGTCTAAACCAAAATGGGGAGGGGGTATTTATACTACTTAAAAACAATTTTAGACCACACAAATATACTAATCCAAAATTATAATAACCATACACCTCATCCTTCTACATCCTTCCACACCCTTCCAATTTACCACATGATTTTTATGTCTAATTACCAAACCCTAGAGAATTCTAGATAAAGGGCTTGGACCTTATTTTTGGACTTGGACTCTAATTTATTTGGGCTTGGGTTTGGGCTCCCATAATAGTTCGGGCCTTCAAATGGTTTGGGCCTAAAACAAGTTTATACTTCAACACCCCCCTTTAAACTTGTTTTACCATGCCAAGCAAACTTCTTAATCTCGAAAAATCTTCAAACCTGAGTGGCTTGGTGAAAATATCTGCTATTTGATCTTTGGACTTCACGTACTCCATTTGCACATCCCTTTTTGCTATGCACTCCCTTATGTAGTGGTAACGAGTATCAATATGCTTGCTTCGATCATGGAACACTGGATTCTTTGCTAAGGCAATGGCTGACTTGTTGTCGACACTAATCTCAGTTGGCTCTTCTTGTGGCAAACCCAATTCCTTCAGCAAATTTCTGAGCCATATTACATGACAGACGCTTGAAGTAGCAGCTACATATTCAGCTTCACAAGTAGATAAGGTGACAATCGGTTGCTTCTTTGACATCCATGTGAAAGCTGTATTTCCCATGAAGAACACGAACCCACTGGTGCTCTTCCTGTCATCTATATCTCCACCCCAATCGCTATCGCTATATCCCACTAGCTTGTAATCATTAGAAACTGAATAAAACAAACCAAAATCAATTGTACCTTTGATATAACGGAGGATTCGCTTAGCGACTTTGAAATGGGTGGTTGTTGGATTCTCCATGTATCGACTCACAAGTCCAACAGCATAAAGAATATCTGGCCTTGTGCACGTCAAATAGCGTAAGCTTCCAACTAAACTCTTGAAGAATGTTGGATCTATGCTTTCACCTTCACCATGCTTAGATAGTTTGATTCCGCATTCTGCTGGAGTGTTTATCGGCTTACAATCATTCATCTTGAACTTCTTGAGTATCTCCTTTGCATAATTTTCTTGGGAGATAAAGATGCCTTCTTCCTTTTGCTTGACTTCAATACCAAGATAGTACGCCATTAATCCGATGTCAATCATCTCAAATTCCTTAGCCATTGCTTTCTTGAACTCTTCAATCAGGCTTAGGGACATTTGGTCTTGATGTATAAGCATACTACCAGAATATCCCCATTCATGATCTTGATGTATAGGGCATGCTCGTAGGGACATTTGGTGAAGCCATTTTGTTGGAAATACTTGTCAATTCTGCTATTCCATGCCCTTGGTGCTTGCTTTAACCCATAGAGAGCTCTTCTCAGCTTCAGAACTTTGTCTTCTTGGCCTTTGACTTCGTAACCCAGTGGTTGTTGAATGTAGACATCTTCTTCAAGAACTCCATTTAGGAAGGCAGACTTTACATCCATCTGATGTATCTTCCACTTGTTTTGCGCTGCCATAGAAATGATTAGTCTTATAGTTTCTAATCTAGCAACTGGAGCAAATACCTCATCATAGTCTATTCCAGCTCTTTGACTGTAGCCCTTCGCAACTAGCCTTGCCTTGTGCCTTTCAATCTCTCCCTTAGAATTTCACTTTGTTTTGTACACCCATTTGACACCAATTGCCTTGTGTCCTTTTGGAAGTGGAACAAGTTCCCAAGTGTTGTTCTTCTCAATGGCCTTAATTTCCTCATCCATCGCATCTCTCCACTTCTTTTCTTGAGCAGCTTCTTCAAAACTCACTGGTTCACAATTAGCAAAGAGGCAAAAAAGAGTAAGATTATCAGATCTCTCATTTACCTCGTATAAATCTTGAAGACCTCTTGTTCGCTCCATTGCTCTTTCTTGTAAAAATGATGGTGGTGAATTTCCATTATTTGTTGAAGCTGGTGATGCTGGTGGTGTAATGGGTTCTTGTTGAGGTTCTTCTAGTTGCTCTACCGGCGTCCGCTCTGTTTCTTCAAATTGTGGAGTGAAGTTGAAGTTGTCTACATGCGATCCAAAATTCCATTCTCCTTCTTCATCAAATATCACATCTCGGCTGATCACAAACTTTTTGTTGTTCGGGTTGTATAGCTTGTAACCTTTTGAATAAGCGGGATAGCCGATGAAGATAAAACTCTCACTTCTATCGTCAAGCTTGGTTCTTCTCTCATCTGGTACATGAACATGAGCTATGCTTCCAAAAACTCTTAGGTGGGAGATGCCGGGCTTTCTACCACTCCATGCTTCTTGAGGTGTCTTTCCCCACACACTTCTTGTTGGAGAGCGATTGGACAAATAGACTGCACACGCCACTGCTTCTGCCCAAAACTCTTTGGGCAATTTCTTGCTTTTGAGCATGCTTCGCGCCAAATCCAGGATTGTTCTATTCTTTCTTTCTGCAACTCCATTTTGTTGGGGGGATCTGGGAATAGTTAGAGGACGTCTAATTCCATTATCTTCACAAAACTCCAGGAATTCCTTGGATGTGAATTCTCCTCCTCTATCGGATCTCAGTGCCTTGATCTTATGGCCACTCGCTTTTTCCACAGATGCTTTAAACTTTTTGAATACTCCAAAAACTTCTGATTTCTGCTTCAAGAAATAAACCCATGTTTTTCTTGAAAAATCATCAATGAAGAGAAGGAAATAATTACTGTTACCGAGAGAGCTTGGCTGATTGGACCACACACATCGGTATGGACTGGCTCTAGTGGCTTCTTGGCTCTTGAGTCTGACTCTTTTGGAAAGCTATTTCTAAATTGCTTCCCGAGTAAACATCCTTCACAAAGTTGGTCAGGATGATTGATGCATGGTAGTCCTCTCACCATTTCCTTCTTAGATAGTAGCTCCAAACTTCCAAAATTGAGATGCCCAAATCGAAGGTGCCATAACCAAGATGCATCTTTGTAGCAGGCTTTCAGACACTTTGCAACATCGTTTTGAATGTTCAAAGAAAATAATCTATTCTTTGACATTTTTACTTTGGCTATTAGATTTCCTTTGCCATCTCTTATAAAAAGACTACAATCCTTCATATGAATATTATAGCCTTTTTCTAAGAGTTGACCCATACTCAAGATGTTGCATGTCATATTGGGCACATAGTAGACATTTGAGATTAATTGATGACTACCATCTTTAGCGCGGATAAGGATGTTACCTTTTCCTTTCACTGATATTTTTGAATCATCTCCAAATGAGACATTGCCAGCCACTGATTCATCTAGCTCTACGAACATACTTCTTCTTCCACACATGTGGTTGCTTGCACCAGTGTCGAGGTACCAAGCATTTTCTTGGTCTCCATCATTGTCTCTACAAGCTAGTAGCACTGTCTCCTTCTCTTCGGTTTTGACTTCCACATAATTGGACCTTTCGTCAACCTTACTGCTGGGAGCTCTACATTCCGAAGCATAATGCCCAAATTTCTGACAATTATAACATTGAACTTGAGATTTATCGTACCTCGAGTTTGAATTGCCTCTCCCACGGTCTCTTGTTGAACTTTCTCCTTTCTCGTAGTTGTTGAGGTTGCTGCTGTTAGAATTCCAACCTCGTCCATGGCCACGGCCTCTACCTCGTCCTCGGCCTTGACCTCTACCTCGTCCACGCTGGCTTCTCTCGTAGCCTTGACTTTCTTCCTTCTCTTTCAGTTGCATCTTGAGGAGTTTCTCTTTAATCCCTTGCTTCCTCTTATGTTTTTCTTCATATGCTTGCAATGATCCTTGGAGTTGCTCGATCGTCATTTCTTCCAGGTCTTTAGTTTCTTCTATCGTCACAACAATGTGCTCAAATTTGGGATCCAATGATCGGAGTATCTTCTCTATTATTCTTACATCTTCTAACTTTTCACCGTTTCTTTTCAATTGGTTAGAAACAGCTGCTACTCTTGAGAAATAATCTGAAATAGATTCAGATGCTTTCATGTGTAAGGATTCGAATTCACCTCTTAATGTTTGGAGACGGACCTTCTTTACCTTTTCGACTCCTTTGTAAGAGATTTGCAACTTCTCCCATGCTTGCTTTACGGAGCTTGCACTCGAAATCTTCTCAAACCATCATCATCTAAGGCTTGATAGATGAGATAGAGAGCCTTCTTGTCTCTCTTCCTTGAGTCTTTTAAGCTATCCTTTTGAGTTTGGGATAGAGTAGACTCATCTTCTGGTTCGCAGTAACCTTTCTCTACGACCTCCCAGACATCGTGTGCTCCAAGGAGAGCCTTCATCTTGATACTCCAATTATCATAGTTTTCGTTCTTGAGTGTTGGAACTTGAAACGACGCCATACCATTAGCCATAACTCTCAATATAGTGAGAATTTCGAAATTCTGGTCAACAGTCAACGGCTTGGCGGCTCGGTCAGCGGCTCGGTCAACAAGCTTAGTGGCTCGGTCAACTCGGCTCCAACTTGGCTGGACTCACTTCCAACTCGGCTTGAACTCGGCTTGGACTCGGTGAGTTAACTCACTCTCTGGCAGCAAACTTTCGGCGGCCCGTGGCGGCTCGTTTGAACTCCGATCGGGGCGATTTTTGCGGCGTCGACTTCGTCTCGTCAAGAACTTCAATTTGGATATGCTATAGAGCACACCTTCCAACCAGGCTTTGATACCACTTTGTTGAAAATAAAATACTCAAAAACAACTTTTATTTGAACTCAAAACAAATATTACAAGAAAAACTCTCACTCAAGAACTCACTCACTCTTTACTTCTTCTTCACTCACTTAGAAGTTTTGCTTCTTCTTGATGCCTAAACCAAAATGGGGAGAGGGTATTTATACTACTTACAAATCATTTTAGACCACACAAATAAACTAATCCAAAATTATAATAACCATACACCTCATCCTTCTACATCCTTCCACACTCTTCCAATTGACCACATGATTTTTATGTCTAATTACCAAACCCTAGAGAATTCTAGATAAAGGGCTTGGACCTTATTTTTGGACTTGGACTCTAATTTATTTGGGCTTGGGTTTGGGCTCCCATAATAGTTCGGGCCTTCAAATGGTTTGGGCCTAAAACAAGTTATACTTCAACAAGTCAATATTAAGTCAATTGCATTACATTATTGATTTAGTTTATTTTTGTAAGACTATTAATACATTAATATTAAAACACATCATTTACCAGATCTGGGTGCATAATATGGATTATGATTGATACCAAATAATAAATATTCATAATCTAGTTAGATATTGTATTAAATATAAAAAGTTTGGATTGAATGCATAATATGAATTATGATTGATACCAAATATTAAATATGTATAATCTAATTAGATATTGTATTAAATATAAAAAAGTTTGAGGCCACTTGGATAGTTATGTTGCTAAAAACAAGGTAGTTTATAGGTTTAATTTGTTCCGGTGCATAAAATGATTATTTAGTTGACTGTTATATTATTTTGATACAATACCTATATCGTATTGTTATAGATAATTATGAGAAGAAATTAATTTTTTTTAGTTTTTAATTATATTTTATTTTTTAAAAACTTTAATTTTTGTTGACCCCTAGAATAGTATTCAATAGTTTTCAATCTTGTAACAATATGTCCTATTAGTTTTTTTTTGTTTTTTTTATTTATTGTTTAGTAGATAGTCAATATTAAGTTAATGGGTACTGATATTGATACCCATAAATATGATTATACACTCATATTTTATTAAAAATTTTAATTTCAAAATATCCTAACACAAAATGATAAATAAGGACAAATTAGTTTAATTTAGACCAATTTTGTTGAAGGTTTTAGACTCTCCCATTGTGCTGACTCGTTAGGGAATAGGAGGGTTCGTCGATTCCAAGGGCGGACCGTAGTGGAGGCGGGGGGAGGAGGGGGCCCCCCCAAAAATTTTTGAAAAAAAAAAATTAATATATAAAAAATTAATATATTTAATTTAAACATAAAAAAATAAATTATATATAGTAATAAATTAAAGATTTTGGACCCGACCCCTCTAAATTTCCTCTTTTCGGTCCGCCCCTGGTCGATTCCATTTTGAAACTTGTTGGGTGGAACCTGAAGAGTGTAAGAATTTGATCAAGGAGTCTTGGGTGCATACGGGGCAGGGGTGGAGTGGTATTGTGAGGAACATAAAGATGTGCACTGATAGGTTGGCAGGTTAGTATAAAGCTCAAAGGGGTGAACATATTAGAAGGGCTACTAGTTTGCGTCACAATTTGAAGAAGCTGTCTGAAAATAATAATTCGATGTCTTGGTTGCTGATTCGGCAAGTTGAGGGTGAGCTTGATCAATTAATGTCAAAGGATGAATTGTATTGGCGCCAGAGATTCAGAGTGAATTGGTTACATAGTGGAGGTAGGAACACAATTTTTTCACGCTTAAGTGTCGGCGCGTCGAGCTTGCAATAAAATTAATGGACTGCTCGTACAGCTCGGGCTTGTGGTGTTCTGATAATGTTGGAATGCAGCTTATTATTTCAAATTATTTTGCTTCAATCTTTCAAGCATCCAATGGTAGTGTGGCGGATCGGCAAAAGGTCTTGGATTGTGTTGATTTAAAACTTTCTCCTTCTCACTCTCATGCTCTGGATGCTCCGTTTTGTGAGCATGAGATTCGGGTTGCTTTATTCGATATGTCACCGACTAAGAGCATCTCCAATGCAAATATGTATTTTTTAATATCTAAATAGTGCCACATCAGCATTTCTAAATAATATGGATCTAACTTATCAAAAAAATTATAGAAATGCATATTCACTTCTCCAATGTGAATATCTAAATAGTAATTTTAAACCAATCACCACAAGTCATTTGTTACATTCTCTCTCCATTCAATATGATAATTAAATGCATTGACAAAATACTAAAATTTTATTGGTGGGAAAAGTTAGAAATCCTAGTCAGCATATCAAGGAGAATATCTACAATTAGAAACTCTACTTGATATTCTCTAACTTTTTTTTTGCCACATCATATCAATATTAAAGTTAGATAATTGCATTGGAGAATGTTTTCTTAACTTTTTCAATATTGATCCTATGTGGCACTCAATTTTCTCCAAATGCATAATAGCATTGGAGATGCTCTAAGGCGCCAGGGTTTGATGGTTTACCAGCTTGCTTTTTTCAACAAAACTGGGAGATTGTTGGACCTAGTTTAGCATCTGCTTGCTTGAATTGTTTGAATTGTGGTGAATCGCTTGATGTTGTGAATATGATCTTGATTACTTTAATTTCAAAAATTTGTGGTGCTTCAAAAATGACTGATTTTCTCTCTATCAGTTTATGTCCAGTGACTTATAAAATTGTTGCTAAGGCCCTTGCTAACCGACTTCGGAGTGTTATGGATTCGATTATTTCTCCTTCGCAACGTGCTTTCATTCCAGATCGTATAATCACTGATAATGCTATAGTTGGTTTTGAATATTTACATGCCTTGAAGCGGAAAGTTAAAGGGGAGCATGGTTTTCTAACGGCGAAGTTGGATATGTCCAAGTCATATGACCGTGTTAAATGAGATTTTTTGGAAGGTATGATGACTCGTTTGGGTTTCTCTAAGAGGTGGATTGAGAAGGTTATACGTTGTGTTCGTTCAGTGTCTTTTTCTTTTCTTTTAAATGGCAAGCAGTGTGGATCTTTGCGGCCTACTTGCTGTTTTTGACAAGGTGATCCTCTTTTTCCCTATTTGTTCCTTATTTGTGCGGAGGTGCTTTCCACTCTATTTAATAAGGTAGAAAATTCAAGTTCTATGGCGGGGTTTAAGTGTAGCAGAGGGGGTCCTAAAATTACCCATTTATTTTTTGTGGATGATAACATGATTTTTACAAGTGTCCGTTATGGTTGAGTGTGAAAACTTGAGGCAGTGGTTGGGTATCTATTCAAGCGCTTTCGGTCAGGTCATTAATTTTGATAAATCAGTTATGTGTTGTAGTAAGCAGGTCCCCTTGCAAGAGTCTTTTCAGCTAGCTGCTGTTTTAGGAGTCCAATTGGTTGATTGTCATGAGAGGTATTTGGGTCTTCCGAGCTTTGTGGGTAAGAGTTAAAGAGGTGTTTTTCGGAGTATTAAAGATCGAGCATGGGCTAGATAACAAGGTTGGAGTGGTAAGCTCTTTTGTTCGGGGTGTAGAGAAGTTCTATTAAAATCGGTGGTTTAGTCTATTCCGGTTTATAGTATAATCTCTTCAAATTACCTAAGACGTTGATTTGAGATATTCATAGTTTGTGTGCTAAATTCTGGTGGAGTAGCAACGGGAATCAAAGAAAAATTCATTGGGGATCCTAAAAGAAGCTTTATAGAAATAAATTGGATGAAGGCTTAGGCTTTCGTGATTTGCATGTGTTTAATAAATCTATGTTAGCTACGCAAGGCTGGAGGATTTTGCGAAATCCTAATTCATTGGTGGCTAGTGTTTTGAAAGGTTGCTACTTCCCATGTTCAATTTTCTTGAAGGCTCTTGTTAAGTCTTCAGTTCCTTCCTATGGAAGAGTTTTATGTGGGGTAGAGAATTGATAGAAAAAAGCTTGTCATTGGCAAGTTGGTAATGGTGCTTCTATTTTCATTTACAAGGATCCCTGACTTCCACTGGCCCTCGACTTTCAAGGTTTTATCCAGCCCTATTCTTGGCGAAAATGCATTGGTGAGCCAGTTGAAGTATCCTTCGGGGTCTTGGAATGTTGATCTCATTCGGTTAGCTTTCCTTTAGGAAGATACAGATTTAATTCTAAGTCTTTCTACTGACTTCCGGTTGCTTGATGATTTTGTGTGTTGGCACTTTAAGAAGCTTGGGGATTTTTCGGTCAAAAGCGGATATTGGCTTGGAAAGTCCCTGGAGGCGGTTTCGAGTAGTGGCTACGGTCTCTCTTGTTTGGAATCTTGGTGAAAATATTTTTGAAGGTTGAAAATTCCATTGAAAATAAAGCTCTTTGTTTGGAAATCCTTGCTTGAATTGGATTCCTTCAAAATGCAATCTAACTCGTAAAGGAATTGCTCTAGAGGTGGGTTGTGATTTGTGTGGGGGAGGGCCAGAGACTACTATTGTAACATCCCTCATTTCGAATAAATATGAAAAGTATTGTTTAACTATTATGGAGTATGTGAATGTGATAATTATGATTTGAGGGGTGGAAAATGTAATTAAATATATGTATATTTTTAGGTTTCCAAGTGGACCAATTGGAACGGTCCAAAATAGTGCACGAAGAAAAGAGAGAAAAATGGATTAGTGAGCACTGCGACCAGGGATTGCGGTAGCTGCTCGCGATGAAAAATTGGCAAAACTGGACCAGTACGCATCACGACCAGGGATCGCGATGGCTGATCGCGATAAACACAGTAAAATTGGACCACTGAGTACCGCGACCTAGCGGCGCGGCCACCAGTCGGGATACTCGGTCGCGATAGCTCAAAATTATATAAAAAAAAATAGAGCACCGAGTGATTGAAGCGGTGCCACTTAAATAGAAAGTAAGCAGAAGCTCACAAGCAGAACAAAGGAAACAAAAACATAACAAAGGTCAGGGAAAGAAGAGAGAAAAGAGGAGAGAGAGAAAGAAGAGAGAGAAAGGAAAGAAGAAGGAAAGAGGAGGAGAATAAGGAAAAGAGTAGGAGGAAGTGTTCAGGTTCGGTGTACATTCGTTTTCGAATTTTCAGTTTTCCAGAAATTTTCGGAAATTATCGAATTTTATAGTTTTTGAATTATTTGAATTCTATTGAGTATAATTGATAGTTTGAAACCGATTTCGGATTGATTTGAATTGCGAATTCTTGAAATATAGTTTATATCCAAAATTTTGATTGTGAATAATATTCGGAATTGATTTTAGTACGTTTTGATGCTAAGATTGTTATGGAAATATATTGTTGAAAGTGATTTTAATTATATAATATTTGCGAAATGTATCGGAAAATGATTTTGGGGCATTTTGATTCGATATGGAATTATGAAATACGTTTGAATATATTTTTGGATTGATTTGATATGATTATTGATTTAGAAATATATTCGTATATTTCCGTTATATGATATTTGATAAAATTTGAATTTCAAATATATATATAGATATGAATTGAAATTGAATAATTTGAAAGTTGAATTCGATGATTCTGAAAGAAATGAAATATGTTGACAGTGAATTTGAGAAAATGTTTTGTGAAATGGCTCTGATGTGTATAAATATAGATATGGATATAGGAGGTTGACATGTCAATTGGGTTTCTGTCTGAACAATACTATGTCGATTTACTCTGTTTATGCCACCCTTTGGATATACAGGCCTCATGTGCCGGTCCTAGAGTTCTGAATTCTGTCATGGGACATTTACAGCGGGTGATTCCGTTGGTATTCCATTCTGATCTGATGTTCGGCAGGTGGCCCCATTTATGTGTCTGATGCTGAACAACCTGTAATCTAGTCCGATAACTTATGTTATGTATGTCAGGAGCCCAGTCTGAAAACTGATTTGTTATATGAAAGCATTTGAAAAATTATGAAGATTTTGTCTGTTGATTGATGATTTTGAATACTGTATTTGTTGAGTATCTGATTTGATTTGACATGAGTCCCATATCTGATTTATTTATATGTTACTTATATTTTTATCGAAAATAGATAAACTTATTTGATATAGTATATTTAGATATATAATTTTGTATACACCCACTAAGCAATATGCTTAGCGTGTTGAGTTTTCTCACACGTAGGTAATAGGGGTTCCAAGGGAGACAAAGAGAAAGAAGAGTAGAGACTGCAGAAGGAGAGTCCGGAGTCACATCGTTCCTACATATACTTTGGTAGTCCTTTTGTAATAAGTATATATGTTTTAATACAGCATGCATATATAGAAAATGTTTGTACATATTTAAAAAAACTTCCGCTGTGTAAATATTTTATTATATGTTTATATTGTGATAAATTGATTTGGTAAGTCGCACTATATTTGGAAAGGTGCACAAAAGTGATTTAAGATTTAGAAGTTGATTTTTATGAATTTTAATTGTAAACAGGTTTTGGAAAGTTAGAAAAACAGAGGAAACTTTGACAAGATTTTTAGAAATTTATTTGGACTATTTTCAAATACTTTTAATATACTATTTATAAATTATTGTTATATAAAAGTAAAAGTTAGATTTTAGTATATAGTAGCGCTTTCTGATTCGGTCCGAGCAATTTGGGTCAGGGGGTGTTACAACTATGCTGATGTATGCATAGCCCTGCCTTATGTGTGCACACATGCAGTCCATACAATGCAATGCATGAGACCAAGTCAAAAGTGTGGTCGTACAGCATTTTTCTCCTATTTTAGTTCAAGTAGTGCTCCTATTTTAATTCAAGATGTGCTCTTACTTTTTGGCATTAGTGGATGATTGGGTAATTAGTTCTCACTGGCATATAAATAGTCAAAGATTTTCATGTAATTAATTATGAGAGAAAAGATTAAACCTTCTCCTTAATCAATCTCCTTGTGTCATCCACTGCCTCTCCTATTTTCTGTATTATTCATAACAATTGGTATCAGAGTCGTTCGGTCCTATGGACATTTTTTTTTGTAACGGAGTCTATGAAGTCCTAACTCGTCATGAGTTCATCTTCATCCAAATCCAAAATACCCTCCAAACTATTAGGGAGAACTCCAATCTCTATCATTTTCTTAAACACAATTAGCCACCTATTTTTCTGTAATTTTCGATGAAATATATGTATCGGCAGAAGTTTTTATCGATTTTGATAAATCACCGATATTTGATAACTATGTGTTTGAGAAAATCTCATATAAAAGCAATTCATATTTTGTGATTGTTTTTACGAGTCACACATTTCCCTTACCAAGCAATTAACCTCCCCGAGCCTCCGCACTATGCTGGATTGCAGTAACACCCAACTGTTGTTCTTCCCTACTTTCAGCAACGATACTTGCAGGGATGGAATTTCGAAGAAGTAGAATATATTGAATTTAAGCACATACAATCAACTAAATTTGAAAACCCTCTTAATTGTGGTGAATTCAACACGTTGGAACTTCCGGCAAACTTATTCGGAATATATCCTTGCGGACAAGGTAATTTGAAGGGGAAAGAATGATGTGTGCACAGCCCTACCTTATGTGTGCACACATGCAGTCCATACAATGCAATGTATGAGACCAAGTCAAAAGTGTGGTCGTGCAACATTTCTCTCCTGTTTTAGTTCAAGTAGTGTTCCTATTTTAATTCAAGACGTGCTCCTACTTTTTAGCATTAGTGGATGATTGGGTAATTAGTTCTTAGTGACTTATAAATAGTCAAAGATTTTCAAGTAATTAATTATGAGAGAAAAGATTAAACCTTATTCTTAATCAATCTTCTTATGTCACTCACTCCCTCTCCTATTTTCTGTATTATTCGTAACATATGCATACCTTGTGGGGTTGTTCTTTGCTTAAGGGTGTTCGTCGTTGTTTCGGTTTGATGCAAAAAGTGACCGACGCGGACTGCATTTCTTTTTTTGATTCATTTTGCTGTGCAGAAACCAACTAAGAGTGAACGAATTTGAGCTTCTGTGTGTCCTTTGGCGCATTTGGTACTGCAGAAATAAGGTGCTGCATGGTGGTTCTCGGTTTAAGGTGGGGAAGATTGTGGACTAGTCTTCTCATTTCTTGGATGAAATGCGTCATTCCCCCACTTATCTCCCTTGCTCGAGTGCTCTACCCCCTGTTATTGTGAAGTGGCAGCACCTTCCAACAAACAGTGTTAAATTGAACACTAATGCTGCTTTGTTGATGGGTGATCAGCTGGTTCGTTTTGGAATGGTGCTTCGGGACTTTATTGGGTTTCTCTTGGCAACGCTGTTGCGCTTCCTACTCTTCTCAGTTGGCTGAGGCTTTGGCGGTGTTGCGGGGTTTGCGTTTCGCTATGGATATTTGTCCTCAGATTGTTGAGACTAGTGCGAACTCTGTTCTAGAGCTTATTAATGGCAAATCCTTCTCTTATGCAGGGATTGGTTTGGTTATTATAGAAATTCAGAGTGTGCTTTCTTGTTTTTCTAATTGTAAGGTGACTCATGTTCCTAGAGAATGTAATTATATGGAGCTCATGGGTTGGCTAAATTAATGTTGTTTTCAAATGTCGATAGTTTTTTGGTTGATAGTGTTCCTCCCTTAGTGGAGTCGTCCATTCTGATCGATTTGTTAGAATAGTTGTTTCTTTTGGTTTCTGAAATATATTCCATTTTTCTCAACAAGAAAAAATATATTAAATCAAACACTATATATACCCACTAATTACACCCCTCTTATCTACAACTATATTAATCCTTTATTTTAAAAAAGAAAGCGATAAACCATAATTAAACTCTAATTATATTCCAAGTATCAAATATTCTTATAAAATATATAATTATCATATAACAAAATAAATGTAAAAAAGAAATCTTAGTGGATTTTGATCATGCAAATGTTGTATCTCTTTAAATTTTAAATTGAACTTTTTTATTTTTATCTTTCTTTTATATTCAGTTATAAATTATATCAATAAATAAAAAGTGAAGCATAATAATTTTATAAAAAAAAAAAGATGAGACATAGATTAATGTTTATTCATGAGGCATTTTTTTTTTATAGAAAAATTAGGTATGTTATTTACTTTTACAACCAATGATGACTTGTTAGTCAATATAAACTATTGGAAATGAAACACTCAAACAACTTTTATTTAAACTCAAAACAAATATTACAAGAACACTCTCACTCAAGAACTAACTCACTCTTTTACTTCTTATTCACTCTCTTAGAAGCTTAGCTTCTTCTTGATACCTAAACCAAAATAGGGAGGGGTATTTATATTACTTACAAACAATTTTAGACCACACAAATAAATTCATCCAAAATTATAATAGTCATACACCTAATTCTTCTACAACCTTCTAATTGACCGCATGATTTTTATGCTTAATTACCAAACTCTAGAGAATTCTAGATAGAAGGCTTGTACCTTATTTATGGACTTGGACTCTAGTTTATTTGGGCTTGGGTTTGGGCTCTCATAATGGCTCGGGCCTTCAAATAGTTTTGGCCTAAAACAAGTTTATACTTCAACACCCCTCTTTAAACTTGTTTTACCATGCCAAGCAAACTTCTTAATCTCGAAAAATCTTCAAACCTGAGTGGCTTGGTGAAAATATATGCAATTTGATCTTCGGACTTCACGTACTCCATTTGCACATCCCTTTTCACTATACACTCCCTTATATAGTGGTAACAAGTATCAATATGCTTACTTCGATCATGGAACACTGGATTCTTTGCTGAGGCAATGGCTGACTTGTTGTCGACACAAATCTCAGTTGGCTCTTCTTGTGGCAAACCCAATTCTTTCAGCAAATTTTCATATTACATGACAAATGCACGAAGTAGCAACTACGTATTCGGCTTTACAAGTAGATAGGGTGACAATTGGTTGCTTCTTTGACATCCATGTGAAAGCTGTGTTTCCCATGAAGAACACGAACCGACTGGTGCTCTTTCTATCATCTACATCTCCAACCCAATCATTATCGCTATATCCGACAAGCTTGTAATAATTAGAACTTGAATAAAACAAGCCTAAATCAATTGTACCTTTAATGTAATGGAGGATTCTCTTAGCGGCTTTGAAATGGGTGGTTGTTGGATTCTCCATGTATCGACTCACAAGTCCAACAGCATAAAGAATATTTGGTCTCATGCACATCAAATAGCATAAGCTTTCAACTAAACTCTTGAAGAATGTTGGATCTATGCTTTCACATTCATCATGCTTCGATAATTTGATTCTGCATTCTACTGGCGTGTTTATCGGCTTACAATTATCCATCTTGAACTTCTTGAATATCTCCTTTACATAATTTTCTTGGGAGATAAAGATGCCTTTTTTTCCTTTTGCTTGACTTCAATACCAAGATAGTACGCCATTAATCCGATGTCAGTCATCTCAAATTCCTTGGCCATTGCTTTTTTGAACTCTTTAATCAGGTTTAAGTTATTGCCGGTGAAAATCAAATCATCCACATACAAGCATTAATCTTAAAACACATCATTAACCAAATTGGGAGCATACTATGAATTATGATTGGTACCAAATATTAAAAATGCACAATCTAATTAGATATTGTGTCAAATAGGAAGTTTGAGATCACTTGGATTGGATGCATAATATGAATAATGATTGATACAAAATATTAAATATGCGTAATCTAATTAGATATTGTACTAAATGTAAAAATTTTGAGGTCACGTGGATTGGGTTCATATATAATATGAATTATGATTAATACTAAATATTAAATATGCATAATCTAATTAGATATTAGATATTATATTAAATATAGAAAGTTTGAGATCACTCGGATGGTTATGATACTAAAAACAAGTTAATTTATAATTAATAAATTTGTTATAGGGCACAAAATGAGATGGCTGCCGGTAACATAATTAGATAAATAAATAAAATCTACTTCTATCAAATACGTTTCCAATAATATCATAAATTTTATACTTTAATTATCACTTGATAATACATGTATATAGAATGTTTAAACATTTCAATTAAGTATTAATGTTGAAAACACAATTTATAGGGCATAAATTCTTATTTTACAATTTATATTAATTCCTTCAGTTTTAAATAATTTTTCTTTTCATTTATTGAAAACTAAAATGCAACTATTTAAAATTACAACTATATATGGTGGTACATTCTATATGATTTTTAGATTATTTGTCATCTTTTACAATTAGACGGACGGACCATTGTTGTTATTGTTAATAATAAGACAAGAGTGAGGCTTTTATGTTAATAGACGATAGACATGTTGATTTTGGCTCGTATTTTTAAAATGCGCACCTATTATCAACTATTGCAAAAATATGACAAACGGTGTCCGATTAAGGTGATTCAAAAACCGGTGAAAAGAAGAGATCAAGTTGAAGACCATGGAGCAAACGATGCTGGAATAAGAGACTGGACGTACCCTCACGCACCATCGGAAGCAACCTATTCTACAGGCTTGAGAAACGCGGCAGTGAGTGACGCGACATGTAGGTCATGTATAGGTCACGCGACGATGAATTTGAGCTGTTTTAGGAAATGTCTTGTTCGGAATTTTCTAGGTTTATGAGATCTGGTTGGTTTAGGAATTGTCTTGTCCTAGAACTCCCACTTCTTAGTAGGTTTCTAATAATCTGATTGGATTAGGAAATGTATTGTTTGAAAACTTCATGTTCTTGATAGGCTTCTGATTCCTTTTGGGACTATAAATACTTAGCCTATAAATAGGAGATTTATTCTTGGGTTAAAGGAACAAGAGCAACACTAGAGATACCTGGAAAAACACCAAAGAGAGAAAACTAGGTTATGTGACTTAGGGGATATCCAGGGGAGACCGGAGGGTTTACCCCGAGGGGGAGGAGGGGGGGTGGAAATCCATGGTATCTACTATCTAGGGTAGCCAGGGGATATCTAGGTGACACTGAGAGAGCTGTGAGCAATGGTTGTAATTAGGGTTGGGGTTAGAGAAGAATATCGAGTGCGTAGTTGTAACAATTTTCTACATATTTATATTTTTCTCTTGTCGTCTTAACAGCCGTGGGTTTTTTCTTGTTTTGAGTTTCCAGATAAATCTTGTGTTGTGTGATTAGATTATCATATTTCTTTCATCTTTTTTTTATTTTATGTTTAGACATTATTTGTTCTTGTGGTGGATATTAAACAGTGTTTCTGCACTAATGTTTTTCCCAACAACTGGTAATAGAGATTGTTTGGGGTCCAATAACTGGTATCAGAGCCTGAGGTTGCCTAAATATCGGTTTAGCAAAACAAGTCATGGGTGTTTCGATCCAATCTAGGTTATACAAGACGTTGAAGGACAAGTCAACCCCTGAAAGCTCGATGACTCTGGTAAAGTGTGAAGCAAGTCGGTAAAGGGCTCCAAAGTGTTACAAGCAATTTGTCTTTCATCGAATATGGTGATGGAGGACATGTATATCTTTATGGCAGAGCGTTAAACCACCAAATTGTTACGGAAGAGGATGTATTGCTGCTAGCTGGTCTAAAAGTTTACACATGGGCATTGGTTAGAGAACAATGCAAGATGTGTGATGGAAAAGACATCAATGGCTATGGCTAAGGAACTCCCAATAAGTCTAACGTGGGGGTTGCACCATATTTTTCAGCACATTTATTCGACATGTTGTCAGATAAATCTTAGGGTGGATTGTTTCTAAGTGATTGTACCTTTAGGGCTCGTTTGTTGCATGTGATAGGATTGGATTATTTATATGGGATTGGATAGGATTGGATATGATGAGATTAGATTGGATAAATTTATAAGTAATGCCATGTTTGGTATAACGTATGATAGGATTAAAAATAGTGTATATCTGTGTTTGGTAAGTTACAGGATTGGACAAAATAGTGCAAACCTATGTTTGTTATGAGTATGGATCGGATAATAATTAAAATAATTTAATTAATATTAAATTATTTTTAAATATAAAATTAAATTTATCTAAATAAAATAATTTATTTATTAAGTAAAATAAATGTTATAGATATATCAAATTATAAAATTTATTAATGATTGAATTATTATATATTTATAAATTAGCAAAAACAATTAAAAATTTGGTCTCAAGCTCATTTAAAATAAGAATAATAATTTTTTTTATTTTTTGTAGTAATTTAAATCCCATTTTTCTTTCACAATTTGAATCCACAAAATAGAGACTCCGTCTCTGAAATTATTACAAAACATACTAATTTTTATAAACATAATTCGAAGAACATATATCCATATTTCCTATTAAGAACATAATAAACTTATAAATATTTAATAAAAAATTAAACATAATAACATTAAATATAATCATCAACTCATTAAAAAAAAACTAAAATATAATCCTAAAACACATAATAATAACAACATTGCAATAGTTACATATCTCTATTGAATATAATATTGTATCTTATTACAAACTTAGTGATATATATATATATATATATATATATATAGTGTTGATGCAATCAACCAGAAACTAGCATCAATCATGTATGATTATCTATGGTCCTATAACCATCATGTACAGAGTCAAAAAGTTCAAAAGTTAATAGTTATAAGCTGCACATAAACAAAAAGTTAGCTTCCATAATTACTTACTAATATAATATATCAGCCATCCATCAAGTGCACCACTAAGAATTGATGCAATGAACTGGAACTTCTGGTCCTCATTAGATTGTGCCTTAAAAACCTCTGCAATTTCTGATTTTTGCATAAACTTTTGCATAATATGTATTTGATCTGTGAGAAGAAGTTGCATTTTTTGCAAATCAGTAGTCAAAAGAGAATTTTCATTTACCTTGTTCTTGGCTAACACTTGAGCAAATTTATCCAATGTCTCATTTGTTTTGTCCATAGCTCCTTCAGCACATTTGTAAATCTATCCATACTCCGAATTATTGGATCCCCAGATCTAGACCTTTTCCTGCTTAAGGGTTGAGATGAAGCTTGATTCAGGCCTCGTTGGATAGAATCTGTTTGATTAACTAACATAGGAGAAAAGTTTCCAAGCATCTCAACATCATTTTCAGAGTTTTCATCCAAATCCACATTTGTTGCTAGATTTTCTGGAGTATATGCTGTTTTCCCAGTAGCACGGTCTTTTTCAAATATGTATTCCAACCTTTCATATAGTGGAAAAAGTTTATCTCTCCATCATTTGGCTTGTTTATGGTGCTGCAAAAAGAAAGAAAAAATAAATACCTCATATAGATTTTAAATTATGTCAAAAAATTAAAATTGTTAAAAAGTAAACATCACTTGTACATATGAATTCCATGTTTCATTACTATCAACTTCAATGCACTGTCTTTCATGGTTCCAACCAAAACCACTGGTATTTTTCATATCATATATCACTCCATAATCTTTCTTCCAACTCTTCACCTTCGACTTAATGTGAGGGCTAGCTCTCAAACCACAATTTGGTAGGATATTTGATAATCGCACTTCCATAATTTTAAATGTTCCAGCTTTAAAGGAACCACAATCCGCACGACCTCCATTTGCTACAATTTCATCCATGATACCTAATAATGCTTCTTCTTCTTCTTTTGTCCACACCCGTCTACTTGCTCTTTTTTCATGCTCATTTGGTTGGCTAGAACCTCCAACATCTATTCCTGCACACATATAATCATAAAACAAATAGAAGGAACCACACTATTATATTATAAAAAAATTGTAATTAAACAAAGTTAAAGTAAAATAACTAACGTAATGTATTAATATTAGACTCCATAAATAATATGTGCATTTAAATATAGTCATGTAATCTTTCAATTAAAAATCTATATTAAAACAAAATAATAATAATGCATTAGTAAATGTTATACAAATACATAAAATCCCTAAATCACAGATAAAAATCTAAGTACAAAAATATTTGCAAATCAAGATTAAGTAGATCGATTTCCTCTCCATCCATTAAACATTTGTTGTGCTAAGTTATCTCTCCATGTTGTCCATTGTGTGAATGAAGACACTTGTTCAATGACATCATTATCCCTTTCATCCTCACTGACTTCATTTAGCTCTTACTCCATTGGATCAATTGACATTTCTCGTCTAATAAGATTATGCAAAAGACAACATGCAACTATGATTCCACATTGTGTTTTGAGAGGATAAAAAGATGGGCTCCGTAAAATTGCCCAACGTAGTTTTAGTAGTCCAAAATAACATTCAATTACATTTCGTGTTGATGAATGCTTCATGTTAAAATATTTTTCATGATTAACAGGGGCACAACCAACTCTCCATTCAGATAAATGATATCGTGTTCCTTTATACGGTGCTAGAAATCCTTCACCATTTGAGTACCCACCATCCATAAGATAATAACAACCTATTGGTCACAAAAGTTTGAAAAAATATTAAAAAATATAAATATATAACTATTCGTATGCATATGTCCTTATAGTAACCACTTATTAATGCTTACCAGTAGGAACTTTCAACCCAGTTGGTTTAGATAATGCATCTCAAAGTACTCTAGAATCTGAAGCCGAACCTTTCCATCCCGGGAAAACAAATGTGAACATCATATCCCTTAAAACAAGCACCTAATACATTTGTTCCAATTTCACCTTTTTCTTGCTCTAAATTGTGGTTTGTCAACTTCAGGTACATGCACTCTAATATATGTCCTTATCCAGAGCCCCCAAACAATTCTATAAAAGAAAAAAAAAACTATAATGTAAAGGGCGATATATGATAGGAACATAAACTAAAATTAGTTAATAGTTATATGTATTACTAACCTTAAACCATTTCCATCTCTTATCAGTGCAATTTTCAGGCACAGGAGTTGGTGAAACTAATAAATCATTGTGTAGTTGTAAAACTGCACATAAAACTGAATTAAAGTATCGACTAATTGTCTCTCCGGATCGACGAAACCTATTTCGAATGTTTCGATTTTTAACATGGTAAGCAAGTACATGTAAGAATATGCTGACTTGTTCCTCAACGGAAACCAAACCATTAGTCTTCAATCTCCTAGTGTTACGAAGGAGTTCACATATATGGGAAAAGTTCTTCTGTCCATCCTTAACTGATTAATACATTATGTATCTGTACCATCCGTAATTTTCGTTAATTATGAAAAGTGCCTAAAAGTATTGTTAATTACATAAAAAATAATGTAATGTGTTTATTGGACTAATTTTTAGGTATACAAGTGGACCAGGTGGAGCGGTCCGTAAAGAATGCATAAAGGAAAGAGGAAAAAGTTGGCAGTGAGTACCGCGACCAATCACTGTGACCAAGGATCACGATGAGCAGCTCGCGGTGAAAAATGGTGATTTTAGGCAGTGAGCACCGCGACCAGGGATTGCGATGAGCAGCTCGTGTTGAAAATGTTGATTTTGGGCAATGAGCAATGTGACCAACATCGCGACCAGATACCGCGATGGTTGATCGCGACGAAAGAGGTGAAATCACTCCAATGAGCAACACGACCAGGTGGCGCGACCACAGGTCGCGATGAGCTGTCGCGATAACCGAATTTTTATAAAAAAAAATAAAAGGCGGTGAGAAGCTTCACGAAGAAGCAAGAGAGAAAAAGAGAAAGGGAGAGACCGGGGAAAAGAGAGAAAAAGAAAAAGAGAGAGAAAGAAGGAAGAAGAGGAAGAATAAGAGAGAGAAAGGAAGAAGAGAAGGAGAAGAAGAGAAAAAGAAGAAGAAAGAAGAAGAAAGAAAAGGAAAGAGAAAAGAGAAAAGGAGGAGAAAAAAAAAGAAATCCAGGCAAGAAAAGTTCGTAAAACTGGTATCCAGGTTGGTGTACACGTAATTTTGAAAACTTTATGAATTTCGTTATATTATTTGATTTGAATTTCTATATTTTTATTAAATGATTTGAAATGAATTGAAAAAACTTGTTATTGATTTTGAAAATTATTATGGATTTGTGATATCGTATGTTTTCGAATATGTTTTACGATTATTGTTTTATGAATATTACTGTTTCTGAAATTTATGGACCTTTGTGAATTAAAAGTATTGATTTGAAATAAATGAATTAGTTTGATATGAAAATTTTGAATATTGAGTATTAGAAACAGCCCTAGGATACTTGAACATAGAAAACGGATATAGGAGGTTGGTATATCAGCTGGGTTATTTTAGCAGTACTGCACCAATATTGATCTTGATGTTGATATTATGTACCTCCCTAAGGATTCGTCCTTGGAGTAGGGAGTTATGTACCTCCCTAAGGATTCGTCCTGGGGTAGGGAGTTATGTACCTTCCTGAGGATACCGAGTACCCGGTCCCAGGGTAGGGAGTTATACATACCACCCTTGGATTCGTCCTGGGTTGGGAGTTATGTTCGACAGACAGCCACTGAGAGTACATACCGACCCATATTCCAGTCCTGAAATTATGTTGAGTATACCAAAGGGCCAGAATTGAAATGAAATTGGATAAACTGTTTATAAACGAATTTAGAAAATTGATATTGTATAGTTTAATTTACTAATTGAGTTAAATAGTGATTTGTTTTTATATTATATCAAGTTTATATTTTATGTTGAAATGTATTTTGTGATTTTGATAACTGAGTTTAGTGTACACCCACTAAGCGATTATTGCTTAGCGTGTTGATTTCATCACGCATAGGTAACTAGGGATACCGATGGAGAAAAAGATTAGAGAGGAGGTAGCTGCAGATTGAAGATTCAGAGTCACTACATCTTTGGATAGTTAATACTTTTGTATATTATATTCAGTTAAGCATGCAAATACAGAAGTTTGTAAATGTGATATATTTATGTTCTGTAAATAATTGTTTTATGGTTTATGTTTTCTTTCAAAGTTTGTAAATATTGATTATATATGTTTTATTTGAAAATGTTTGGAAAGTCGCAATATATGGTAAAGTGCGCAATTGATTGAGAAAAGAAATTTGAAGTGTTGAAAATATATATTGTTTGAGTTTTTGATGTAAACAGGATTTTTGGAAAATTAGAAAAATAGAGGGAACTCTGTCGAAATTTTTTTAAAATGGATTTGATGGGCTCACTATAGAAAGGATTTTAAATTATCAAATTATTTGATTTTCAAGGGCTTTCAAATTATAAGTGAGTCAAGTCAAGTTTTAAAAACCCGGTAGCGCTCCCTGAGTCGATCCAGACGGGTCGGGTCAGAGGATGTTACAGTATCATTGTTGCTAATTATACTATTTATAAACTCAAGACGAGATATATGGTTGACAAATGTACGGCTACTCAAAGATCGTCTATTATATTGATATGCTGCCATGTGATGCATAATTGAACTCATTGCAAGCAGATACATTCTTTGGAAATGTAATAGTTGCATAACTAAGAACCAAATAATATCTTCTTCATTTATGCCATTCATAACTAGTTCATGAAAAGAATAAAGATTTGTCATTCATTCTAACAAAAACAAAATTACTTCAATTAAAATGTGCCTATATGATCTCATAAGCTTAAATAACAATACAGTTAAACAGAAAATAAGATAAGACATTATATCAAGCTATTGTTTTTTCCTTCATAGAAATTGAAGTCAAATAATACTCCATTTGCCAGATTAAATATGATATCAGATTAAAGACAGAGAAGAGCAATACAAATATAAAACACAACCACTTTATATATCCTAGAGGTCCTCTTGCATGCACCAAATCAAGTCAAAATGGAAAAAACTCTACGATATCATTTTCGGGAAGTAAAATTCAAATCTAATATGGCTTCAATTGCAACATAAGAAAAAATGTTCTATTTATTCAGTTTCTACAGATGAAAAATAAAAGATTAAAAACTTGTCAGAAACAACCAAACACCAAGAACCCACATCTAAAATCACTTCCAAAATTTTGAAAAATATCAAGATTATAGAAGTCTCTCAATTGCACAGCAAAATACAAGAAAGCGATAATTCCAAATCATAAGCCACTTTTTATATAGAGTTGATTATTGTAATACAGATTACAAAATTCTCACTCAAAGGTAAGTACATTTCAAAAAAGAAAAAGAAGAAAAAAGAAACAAAAATATACATAAAAAATTATCATGGTGCATTGAATTCATTGTAATTATCCATTAGTCAGTTAATTCAATTTAGGATCACGTAAAAAATGAATCAGTTTTTTTTTATTTTATATATCAAAAATAAATATATCATAAATGAAGCACAATCCATCATCAAAAACCCACAAAAAATCAGCAAAAACTGCTTCTATAAGACAAAAACAAAGCAACCAACAATCATGCTAAAACTGTTCACAATTATAGACCCTAAGGTCTTCCAAAGCAAAAATAAGATGGCGGAATGGTGTGTAAAGCTGCAAAGCCATAATTTGAAAGCTCTGTGTAACTTTATACATAGTCTCCATGGATATGCAACTGTAGAAGAATCCTTTTACACAAAAGAGACATACTCAATTTTCATAAACACAACCAATTCGTAGGGACATAACAACTCTTTCAAAACAAACAAAAAAATTTAACCAAAAATTTTATCAATTGAATATAACCACTTATATTAGATAGTGAACAAGTTGTCAAAAAGTATATGCTTCTTCTCAAAATTATGTCAAGAGAGGAACAAGACAGAGACAGAAAAATGTAAATTTATAAATTTGGATCAAATAATTGACAAATAAAGTATAAATTATATTCAAAATCTGCATCTCTTAGCTATTACCAAAACTATTTTTTTTTTTTCTGGAAGAAAAATAATCTGCGGATGTATTTCATCAAATACATATATGATAACGACGTGGTACACCCATCCCATAGGTTACAATCAAATACATTCAGTCCACTAGGAAGAAAGAGTGTGATGCAATCAAATAGTGGGAGTAATCTTAGTTAAAATTGACACAAATTAACCTCAATAATCTTATCTTAGGTTACAAACATCATCTTTTCCAATCTCCAGTTGAGATGTTGTGCCATTCAGGCCCATCCTGATGGCAAATCCAGTACCTACCGATATCGTGTTCCTAAATTTCTATGTGCGTCAACATATGAACACAGAATAATACCATACAATCTTATTCAACATATAATCACTACCAAAGTGGACTATATACAGTTTCATTATTTTCAAACAGAAATATAAATCGATACCAAAAATTGAATCACTATTATTCAACTAGAAAACCATTTGATTCGAAAGCAAAACAATTAATAGATGATATACCTGGCAGTAAGAAGATCGGCGAGGGCGGCGCGGAGTGCAAGGTCGAAGGTCAACGGATTTACAAAGAGGTGAGCAGACATAGAGAAGGAGACGCAAACAGGGTCACGGACGTGGGCGACGGCGACGGCAAGAGAAGATCGGTAACGGCGGCGGCGAGAGAAGAAGAAGGTGTTGAGAGAGAGGTGGAGAGAGCTGGGTCACGGCGTTGGAGAGAGAGGTGGAGAGAGCAGAGAGAAGAGTGTGGGAGAAGAATGGATTGAATTTGTTTAACCCGTGTTTTCGATGGGTTGCATTTATCCCGTTTTGATGGAATAAAATCGAGTGAGGTTAATTTTAGCCAAACCCGTTTGGTTGCACCAAACATGGGTTTGGAAAAAAAAATAACCCAAACCCATGCCAATCCCACCAAACAAACAAGGCCTTATGGTGGGGTATGTTGATTCTCCGTGATGAGAGTTATAGCTGTCAGAAAAGGACAAAGGTTATTTCACGGAATTCTTGTCAATAGGTGGTTTGTTGGGTTTTGGCTCGTATTCGTGAAATGCGCACCCGTAATCAACTGGTGTGAAAGTATAGTAAATGGTTTTTGATTGAGGTAATTCAAAAACTAGTGAAAACAAGAGACCAATATGAAAAACAATGGAGCAAACGATGCCCTCACGCACTGTTAAAAGCGGCAGGTCCTGTAGGCTTGAGAAGTGTATTGTTTCAGAACTCCCTATTCCTAGTAGGTATTTGATAATCTGATTCATTTAGGAAATATATTGTTTGAGAACTTCATATTCCTGATAGGTTTCTAATTCCTTTTGGGACTATAAATACTTAGCCTATAAATAAAATATTTATTCTTAGGTTAAAGGAACAAGAACAACGCTAGAAACACCTGAGAGACCCAGGAGATATAGGGGGAGAGCCAAGGTATTTAGGGTAGCCGAAAATATCTAGTAGACACTGAGAGAGCTGTAAGCATTGGTTGTAATTGAGATTTTGGGTTAGAGAAAGAATATTGAGTGTGTAGTTGTAACAATTTTCTATATAGTGATAGTTTTCTCTTATCGTCTTGATGACCGTAGTTTTTTTCCTGTTTTGGGTTTCACGTAAATTTTATGTTGTGTGATTGGATTATTATGTTTCTTTCATCTTATTTTTATGTTTAGACATTATTTGTTCTTATGGTAAATATTAGGATAGTGCTTTCGCGTTAACATTTTTCCCAATAACTGGTAATAAAGATTGTTTGGGGTCCAACAAGGCGTTTTTGGACAGATATCTCACCAGCTTTATGTGCGTGTATGTCAACATAATATTGATGGTAATCAAATATGTATATCCACATGTCATGAGTATATAGTATTTACTTAGGTTTAAGTAAGATTTATCATTTATTCTTTTTGTCTACTGTTGTATTAAGTTGTCATCATTGTCGAATATTTGTTTCATTTTTAGAATAGAATACAAAATCTTTAAGCTTAAATTTATATGCTATTTGTTTAAGATAAACTTTCGACTGAACAGCTCCATTGACAATACAACAAGTGGTTCAGATTTTCTAAGAGTAATGGATTAGGAGCATTGCTTCTTACTAACAACAAAGGAAAACCTGTTGAGATTATTATTATTTAAACATTTCTTTCTTCTCTTAATAATTAATAGTAAATAAAGTAAAATTATAAGTTTATTATATTTAAACATGTTCACTTTTGAACATTAATATATAAAATTTTATTACACAACATATTTTTAAGAAAATTCAAGCTCGTGCCTCTGGTTGGCACTCTAGTATAAATTATAGGGTTATAATATTTTTCACCCCGTAATTTAACGTATTAGACAAAATGCACCTTCTAAGTTTTATTTATGGTAAAATTTCACCCCATAGTTTAATTTTTTTAACCAAAATACACCCTCACGTCAATTTTTCCATTAAATGTGAAAAGTGTCTGGCAAAAAAAAAATATTAAAAAGACAAACTAACCCCAGTGAATTGAATAATGTCCTTAATAAGTTATTGTTGTTTTTTCTTTAGGGTAATTTATATTTCCCCCCACCCTTTCAAAAGTTAATTTTTAGTATCATTAATTGGAAGAATAAAAATACACATTTACCCTTAAAAATATTTAAATAAAAATAAAAAATAGTGTGTCAAATAAGTAAATGACTAAAAAATTTATATTAAAAATTATTTAATAAAATATTTAAACTAAAATAATAAAAATATAATCATCTTTCCTTCATCATCGTTCATCACCATACAAATTTAATATTCTCTTCCTTCTCCTCCATCACCAACTATTTGTTTCAGATAAACTCTCGATTGAACAGCTCCATCGGCAATACAACAAGTGGTTCAGATTTTCTAAAAGTAATGGATTAGGAGCATTCCTTTTTACTAACAACAAAGGAAAACCTATTGAGATTATTATTTAAACATTTCTTTCTTCTCTTAATAATTAATGATAAGTAAAGTAAAATTATAAGTTTATTATATTTAAACAAGTTTGCTTTTGAACAATGATATGTAAAATTTTATTACACAATATATTTTAAATATTTTTTTTAAGAAAATTCAAGCTCGTGCCTCTAGTTGGCACTCTAGTATAAATTATAGAGTTATAATATTTTTCACCCCGTAATGTAGGGTATTTAACCAAAATACACCCTTACGTCAATTTTTCCATTAAATGTGAAAAGTGTCTAACAAAAAAAAAATTTAAAAAGACAAACTAACCCCATGAATTGAATAGTGTCCTTAATAAATTATTGTTATTTTTTCTTTAGGGTAATTTATATTTCCCCCTACCCTTTCAAAAGTTAATTTTTAGTATCATTAATTGGAAGAATAAGCCTTTCAAAAAAAAAATTGGAAGAATAAAAATACACATTTAGCCTTAAAAATATTTAAATAAAAATAAAAAAAGTGTGTCAAATAAGTAAATGACTAAAAAATTTATATTAAAAATTATTTAATAAAATATTTAAACTAAAATAATAAAAATCTAATCATCTTTCCTTCGTCATCTTTCATCACTATACAAATATAATATTCTTTTTCTTCTCCTCCCTCACCATCATTATTATCGACGACTCAAACCCGATAATTTTTTTTTTCAATTTCTTTTCTCATCAATAACACAAACACAATCTAAAAAAAATTAAAAAATTTGAAGAAAAAATATATAATCGGTGGTAGTGGGCTTGTATGGGTGATTGAATTTAGATTGTGTTTGAGTTGTTGATAAGAAAATAAATTTAAAAAAATTATTGGGTTTAAGTTGTCGATGATAATGATGATAGTGATAGTGATGGAGGAGAAAGAGAAAAATATTAGATTTGTATAGTAATGAATGATGATGAAGGAGAGAGGAATAGATTTATATTAGTTTAGTTTAATATTAGTCATTTACTTATTTGATATACATTTTTTATTTTTATTTAAATATTTTTAGGGGTAAATGTGTATTTTATCCTTCCAATTAATGATACAAAAAAGTTGACTTTTGAAATGGTAGAGGGGAAATATAAATTACTCTAAAGAAAAAATAACAAAACTTATTAAGGATATTCTTCAATTCAGGAGTAAGGTTATCTTTTTAACTTTTTTATGTCAGACACTAATTATATTTATCGGAAAAGTTGACGTTAGAGTATATTTTATCTAAAAAATCAAACTATGGTGTGGAATTTGTCCATAAATAAAATTAGGAGATATATTTTATCTGATAAGCTAAAAACTATGAGGTGAAAAATAATTATAACCCTAAATTATAAACACTCTCCCTAAAATCCCTCTCGTTATCTCTCACTACGAACAAAAGTAGAAAAAAAAAAAAAACCTCTTTTCCGGAGGTACAAAGAGAAAGGTACAAGCTAGAGAAGATAGGTGTTTTAAGGGGGGGGGGGGGGGGGGGGGGGGAGAGAGAGAGAGAGAGAGAGAGAGGTTTTTTTTTTTTTTTTTTTATGAAGCGTTCAAGTGTAAAAATGTGGTTTTAATAAAGAATAAAATATCCTTATCAGAGGAAGATGGCCCAGTCCTAGACATAGCAGAAGATGTTCAAGCTGATGACATTAGAAGTGTTGAACACTGCTTGGTAGGGAAGATCCTTTCTCGTAGGAAGGTAAACCGGAAGGCCTTCCGTGGAACTATTGAACAAATATGGGGTACTGTGGGCCGAGTAGAAATTGAGATGGTAGGCGATAATGTGTTTGTCTTCCATTTCCAATCCCTTGAGGATAAAGCGATGGTCTGGTCCAGGGGTCCCTGGCATTTCGATAAAAATCTTCTTATTCTTGAGAAACTGGTGGGGCCTGGTGCAATTTCACAACTTCGATTCAAATTCTCTGAATTCTGTATTCACATTTACAATATTCCTCTGGCGTGTATGAATTGTAAAGTGGCAAGATTAATAGCTGAGGAAGTTGGGTCCATTGTTGAGTTCCCGATGGATTCAAAAGATTTGTGGGGCAAATTTTTGACAATTAAGGTTAGAATTGACATTACAAAACCTTTGAAAAGGGGTATCCGTATGAGGTTGGAGAATTTTGATACTATGATTACGGCTTTGATCAAATATGAGAGGCTTCCAGATTTCTGCTATGGTTGTGGTTTTATCGGACATTCTGTCAGGGAGTGTCACAACAGCGAGGTGAGGAAGAGTATTATGGAGGGGGCTGAGCCAAAATTCGGGGTGTGGCTTAGAGCATCTACTCTAGATCGTTCAAAGCCTAGGCAACGGGGGGAGGAGACATCAGAAGCAAAACCGAAGGCCCATAAAGACATTGAGGATGTTGTCGGAGCCGGTGCAGAGGGTGCCAGAAGAACTGTTATTACTGTTCCAACATCTTCTGACAAACGTGAAGGTAAATCTAGTCGGGATATTGAGGCCTCTCCATCAGCTCTAAATAGTGCAGTGAGACAGAGGGGTGGTATCTTGATTCAGGATAACCAGCCGGTAGATCACCCAGTTAGGGAGGTTCTTGCAGTAGCACCTATGGAAGATGGTCACTCAGAGGCGTTGGCTAGAATGGATAAGGAAATAGTAGGGTCAAATTTATGTGATGAAGGAGATGTAGTTATGTTTGGGTCTTCTCTTGGTAAGCCTATCTCCAAGAAATGGAAAAGACTAATTCGGGGGAGTCCTTTACAGAAACTTATTCCAGGCTGTCCAAGCCCAATCCAGAAGATGTTACTAGCTAGGCATTATACTAGGAGGGGTCGAAAGCCAGTGAAGAGATCCCTTAATCAGAAGTTTTCTGGTATTAATGCTGGTATATCCCCTTCTGAAGCGATTGTTATAGATCCTGGTGGGAAGCGTAAAGGTGTTGAAGTTGCTGGGGAGAACCTGGCTGGGAAAAAATAGAAACTGCTAGAGACTGATATATCGGCTGGAGTCTGCGGAGCAGGCCCGCCGGGGGCCATGAGTATCATTTGTTGGAATGTTCGAGGATTGGGGAGTCCTCGGGCATTCTTGGCGCTCCGGAAGGTTATCCGGAAACAATCCCCTAATCTAGTTTTCCTTTCTGAAACTAGATTAAAAGGTGAGTGGGCAGCAAAGATTAAGGCTCAGTTAGGTTTTTCTGGGGGTTTGCATGTGGATTGTGTGGGAAAGAGTGGAGGATTGATGTTACTGTGGAACGATGTGTGGGATGTTTCAGTATTGTCCTTCTCCAGGGGCCATATTGATGTGGTGATTAAAATGGAGAATAACCTCAAATGGAGGTTCACAGGGTTCTATGGTTGTCCTGTCCCTAATCATAGAACCGATTCGTGGGAGCTCCTTCGACGTCTGAAGGCAGTTAACAGACTTTCTTGGTTGTGTGGCGGAGACTTCAACGAACTCCTTCATATGGAGGAGAAGTTTGGCAGGAATGAACGAACTGGTTCGGGTATGTTTAATTTTCGTAGTATTGTTGAGTTGTGTGATTTTGTTGATTTGGGTTTTTCAGGGCCTTTGTTTACCTGGAATAATAAAAGGGGGGGGTGCTAGAAATGTTCAAGAAAGATTAGATCGTTTTTTTGCTACCAGTCATTGGGTTAATTTGTTTTCGGGGATTAAAGTTGAGCATTTAGGTTTTATGTTTTCTGATCATAGGCCGATTTCGGCCAAGTTTGTGCATGGTGGTCCCAAGATTAGTGGCGATAGAGATCGGAAGTTCAGATTTGAACCTTTTTGGCTTAAAGATGAAGAGTGCTATTCTGTGATTTGCTCGGCCTGGGGAGGGTTTGACAGTGACACTTCTGGTAGAGGCTTAAGAGATAAGCTGGTTGTGTGTGCTGATCGGTTGGAGAATTGGAGTAAAGTCAAGTTCGGATCTCTGAGGAAAGCCATTGATAGAAAAAGATGTGAGCTCAATCTTCTCTATGATAGGCAGCAATCTGATCTGGTTCTTAATGATATCAAGACTAGGGAACGAGAGTTGGAAAGCCTCCTCTCTAAGGAGGAATTATATTGGAAACAGCGGTCGAGGGTTGATTGGCTACTCGCAGGGGACAAGAACTCTAATTTTTTCACAGAAGAGCGACGGCCAGAAAGAAGAAGAATCTGATTAGCTCGCTGGTGGATGGTAGAGGGATCCGTAGGGAGTCTGAGCAGGGTATATCTAGTGTGGTTTTTTATTACTTCTCAGATTTGTTCAAGTCTATCCAGCCATCATCCTCTGACTTTTCTGCTGCCTCCTCCTTTCTTGAGCGTAAAGTTGATGCCCATATGGCAGGCAGACTTGAAGAGGCTTTCACCCGAGCAGAGGTGCGTGCTGTAGTTTTTGATATGGGTCCAAATAAGGCCCCTGGCCCCGATGGATTCCATGCTCTCTTCTTTCAGAAATTTTGGAATGTGGTTAGAGAGGATGTTTCTAGTGTTTGCCTTAATGTTCTTAATGGTGGATGCTCAATCGAGGAGTTCAATGCCACTAATGTTGTCCTGATTCCAAAGGTTAAAAACCCGAAGCGTTTGATCGATTTTAGGCCCATCAGCCTTTGCAGTGTTATTTATAAGACTGTCTCCAAGGTTATGGCAAATAGGTTGAAAGAAATTCTGCCCCACATTATATCTTCGGAGCAGAGTGCTTTTGTACCAGGGCGGTTAATTTTTGATAACATTATGGTTGCTTTTGAGCTTCTCCATTCAATCAAGAAACAGAAAAAGGGTAAAAGAGGGTATGCAGCTATTAAACTGGACATGAGTAAGGCTTACGATCAGTGTGGAGTGGGGCTTCCTGGAGATCATTATGGAGAAATTAGGGTTTCCTAATCAGTTTAGAGCCCTTGTTATGGATTGTGTGTCGACCTCCAAACTTTCCTTCCTGATAAATGGGAAGTCTGTGGGGGAAGTCACTCCACAGAGAGGGTTAAGGCAGGGATGCCCTTTGTCTCCTTATCTCTTCCTTCTCTGTGCAGAAGCCTTATCTTCTCTTATCAAAGGCAACGAATCTAATGGGCAATCTCTGGATATGAGATGTTGTCGCGGGAGCCCACTAGTGAGTCATTTGTTTTTTGCAGATGACAGTATTGTTTTTTGCAGGGCTTCAGTTCAGAATTGTGAGAAGTTGAAACAGATCCTAAATGTCTATGAAAAAACCTCTGGCCAGCGGATTAATCTGCAAAAGTCCAACATCACCTCTAGTCCAAATGTGGAAGATGTCTGCAACGCTAGTATCTTGAATTGCCTGGGTCTAGTTAATGCCCAAGCTCATGACAAATACCTTGGCCTTCCAACCATGGTGGGAAAAAATAAAAGGAAAACCTTCAGTGACATTAAGGAGAGGGTATGGCGTAAGATCAAAGGGTGGAAGGGCAATCTCTTCTCGATGGGCGGGAAAGAAGTTCTTATCAAAGCAGTGGCACAAGCTATTCCTACCTTCATTATGAGTATCTTCCAACTGCCTTCTGTTCTGTGCAATGAGCTTTGCTCTATGATTATGGGCTTTTGGTGGGGTGCCTCAGATGGTAATAAGAGAATTTGCTGGGTCTCTAGAGACAAGTTGTGCTCTCCGAAAATTTGTGGGGGGCTTGGTTTTAAAGATTTATCTCTTTTTAACCAAGCTCTTCTTGGCAAGCAGGCTTGGAGAATTGTTATGAATAAAGACTCGTTGGTTTCTAGAGTTCTTAAGGCAAAGTATTTCAGGCAGGAGGATTTCTTATCTGTCTCGCTGAAACAAGGGAGTTCTCATCTCTGGAGGATTTTGGTTTGGGGTAGGAGTCTTCTTATTAAGGGCCTTCGGTGGAGGGTAGGTAATGGTAAGAATATCAGGGCTTTTCAGGACCCTTGGATACCAAGGGCGTCCACTTTCAGACCCTTCTCGAATGCCCCTGTGGATGATCTCATGGTCGCACCTCTCATTTCCTTTTCCTCCCATTCTTGGGATTTGGCTAAGCTTGATCACGTCTTTATGGCAGCGGATAGGGATTCTATTCTGGAAATTCCTCTGAGTTTTGGTGATTGTAATGACTCCTTAATCTGGCATTTTGATAAGAATGGGGAGTATTCTGTGAAGAGTGGGTATAGAGTTGCAGCGCAGGAAAAACTCTCCCTCAAAGGTTCCTCCTCGTGTCCGGATTCGAAATGGTGGCTTGCACTTTGGAATCTCAACATTCCCCTAAAAATTAAAATTTTCATATGGAGGGTTTGTCTTAATGTCATTCCGTCCTTTTGTAATCTTTGTTCTAAGAAGATTGTGGTTGACCCGTGTTGTTCTAGATGTGGTGATGTCCCCGAGAGCTCAGCCCATGCCCTTTTTTGGTGCAGCTTTGTGCGCCCTATTTGGGAGTCCACTGTTTTCTGGGACATCCTCAATTTGCAGTGCCATATTTCTTGTTTTGATCTGATCTTGTGGGTTTTTGTTAGGGCTAAGAGAGCAGAGTTCGAGGAGTTCTGCATGATCCTGTGGGGGGTTTGGTCTGAAAGGAATGCTGTCTGTCATTCTAAATCCCCCAGGGTTAGGGCACCCAGAAGGTCTTTGACTCTCCTGTCCAGCCCCCCAGGCAGCCTTGCTCTTCTCCGTGGCCGCCTCCTCCCGCGGGCTCCCTGAAGTTGAATACCGATGCAACAGTGAAGCCTGGTTGTTCTATGATGGGTTCTGGTGCAGTGGTGCGTAATTCTCAGGGCAAGGTTGTTGCAGCTTCTGCTAAGCCCCTCTTGGGGTTCTTTCCTGCTGAGCTTGGCGAGCTGCTGGCATTGCGAGAGGGGTTGCTGCTGGCGCAGGAGTTGAACCTGATTATTGAGTGGGTTGAGTTAGATGATGTTAATGTTGTGGCTAGGGTGTTTAAATCTCTTCCTAGTTCTGTTATGGACCCTATTGTTTCTGATGTTAAGGCTCTATTTAGGGCTGTGAGAGTTTCCAACTGTCATGTCATTCCTCGTTCAGGGAATGGAATGGCACATTCTCTTACTTCCCTAGCCTTTTCCTCTAAGGAGGAATTTTGTTGGTTCAATCCTGAACCTAGCTTTTTTGTTGGTCTTCTGTAATAGAAGTTTTATTGAAATCAAAAAAATAATAATAATAATAATAATAAAATAAAGAATAAAATATGGGTGTGATGAATATTTCCCCAAATGATATTTTCTGAGTTTTTTTTAGAATCCAAGCCATCGTATTGAACTTTTGATCCACTTTCTTCTTTCTTCTATAAATTTCTCTACTTGTTTTTTATTTGGAAGATAAAATCTCTATTTTTCTCAAACAAATTTATAAATAAATAATTATATTTGTTTTAAGATATGGTAAATTACGAAAGAAAAAATTGAAGGAGAATATTTATCTTCCCCATGGAAAAAATATGCGATTTCCCCCTTCCCATGTTTTATCTTTTTATTTTTTTAATTAATTAATTTTTCTGTCTTTTGATTTTTTTCTTGGTTAATGTCCACTTTGAATTGTTGTTTACAATTTGGAGGAGATTGCATATTTCCTCATCAATTTTTTTTTTTTCCTTTTTTAATTTTTATTAATTAATCTAATTTAATTTATTTTTAAATTATTATTTCAAAAATAATAATATTGTTATATAACAGTAAAATTTGGTTAAAAATTTACATCTAAACGCAAGGAAAACCTCCTTGAAGAACCACAAACGCTCTGATGATTTCTAAGGCTTTAATGCGGGCTCGGTTGGTTGGAACATGTAACCTATTGGAGCTTGATCATTGTCACCATTTGACATCTTAAAACCCCCACTAGTGTTCACTTAGGACTTTTCAAACAATTGTTCACTAAGGATTTTTATCAAACACCTAGTAGGTAACTCTCAATGAAATCACTAAATTGTTGAGGACCTAGCTCTATGTCCAACAACAAACTCTAACTTCACTAACAATCAACAATAAAAGGCACAACAATTCTTACTTCACCAACAATAATAAAGAACCATAAACCCTAATTTCACCACAAACAATAAAGTAACAAGATAGAAGTTGAGTTTAGTCACCTTATTAGGGATTCTTCACTCTCTAGCACCTAGGGTATTAGCATTAGCCCTAGTCCAAGTTAATCTCACACAAAGAATGGCAAGAAGAACCGATTTGGTTTTTAGAGATTTTCCACAAAACAAAGAGAATTCTCTTTAATAATATTGATGATAATATGATAGATATTACAACCCTAATATTTGTGTTCTATTTATACTAGAAAGGAAAAGAGCACGAAATGACTAAAATACCCCTAGGATTACAAATAAGACAAAACATAAATTAGGGTTAAAAACCCCTTTTTTTGGGCATCGCGACTAGGGTCGCGGCCGTGAGGCTCTCTGCCTGAAACCAAGAAATATTGCAGCGACTTGCAAGTCACGGCCTAAATCGCAGTTATATTGCACCCCGCATTCCAATGGGTAGCGCGACGCGACAGGGAGTCGCGGCCTAGGTCGCGATACCCTTTCATTTTTCTTTACTCTGAGAGTAAAGATGAATATTTCGGGTCAAGTAGTAAAGACGAAGTCCGAAGGGATGACCGGAGGGATTATCGGGGTTATTTGAATTTTAATAGACCTAGGCATCAACACTTTGATAAGGTGGACTATAACATGGGTCGGCAGGGGAATCAAGGCCCGAAAAAGCTGAAGGTGGATTTTTCTCACTTTAGCAGAGGCGATCCATATGAGTGATTGGACAAAGCCGGCCGCTACTTTCAAGTGTATTTGTTAGAGCCGATAAGGTAGCCATCGCGAGCAATACTTGGATGGTAGGGCAAATAGTTGGTGGAGATGGATTAAGGATCAGTACGCTCAGGATCGTCAGCGTTTGAGACAGTCTGCATTTGAACATGAGTTCCTAGCTTAATAGGGGCCATCACCAACGATAGATCACCATGGGCAACTTGTGAAACTTCACTAGGAGGGTAAAGTCGTTATATTAAAGAATTTCGGTGACTCCAGACTATGACCAGGAGGTGGTCGGAAACTCACCTAATTAGTATGTTTACGGAGGGATTAAAATCATGGTTAGCGAGATAAGTAAAGCTAAGACAACCGCAGAATTTATGTGAGGTGATACAGATAGCAGAGATGTAGCACCCCCCCCCGACCCGATCCGGCCGGACTGACCCGGGGCGTGCTACTCGGACTTTCACAACTTTTCCAAAACTTCATTTTACGTTTTAAAATCAGCGTGAGCCCATAAAACATTTTAAACTTTTTACGAAAATTCGGCAGAGTACCGTTTGTTTTTCGGACTTTCCAGAAACCTGTTTTAACACGATTCAATTCACATTACATTTTCACAAACACTTCAATATCAATTTCAAACAACTGCGCACTCTGCCGTTTAGTGCGACTTATTAATCACAATTTATAAAATAAAACAGTTCAATCTTTATATATATATATATATATATATATATACAGACATTTCAGAAAGCATAAGGTAATTAATTAAAAACATATTACAAAACTTATTTACAATTCCCCTGTATATGCATGCTTTCAGAATATATATACATAACAAAAGTATAGCTACCCAACTGTACAATCCTGTGACTCGGTCTGCAACGTGCTCTTCCTTCAGTCTCTAGCTTCGTCCGGATTCCTGGTACCTACGCGTTAGACACAAAACTAACGCGCTAAGCATAAAGCTTAGTGGGTGTACTAAAAACTCAATTTAATAAACTACAATATAATTAGTCTTTAAAAAGCAATAAACCACAAGATAAACATTTTCATCACTAATCGATTTCAAAACAATTGAATTTCCAAAATTAAATCATTAAACAATTTCAATTTCTCGAAGTACAATAATGAAATCAACATAAGAATTCGATCAATAAAATCATTCGATTCACTTTCAATTCTATCAATTTTGGCCCACTAGAATACTAAACATATACGGACTGGAATATGGGTCAAGCTCCCAACCCCCAGAACGAATTCTGAGGAGGTACGTGTCTCCCAACTCTAGGACCGTGGGTACGGAACCTAGAGAGGTACATAGCTCCCTGTCCCAGGAACGAATCCTTGGGAAGGTACATTAACTCCCAACCCCCGGGACGAATCCCGAGGAGGTACGTATCTCCCAGCCTCTGGACGAATCCAAGAGGAGGTACATCAATATCATCAATATCAATCAATCAATATCGGCGCAGTACTGCTCAATAAAACCCAGCTGGTATACCAACCTCCTATATCCACTTCTATGTCTACGTATCCTAGGGCCGTTTCGATAAACCAAATTCACAATCAATTTCGCAATAATTACTCAATAATCGATAATCATTCAATAGTCATATAAATCACATAATAAACTTCAAGAAATATGAACAATATTCACATACAAGTCTAAATCAACTGTTTAAAACGAAATCGGAAATATTCGAAACACAAACAAATGCGATCTCGTATAAAATCTTTCCATAATCAACCATAAGTATATCAATCATCAATTTTTACACATCGAAAATCGAAATCGAAAACATTTAACAAAATCAAAATCGAAAACAAATAACGAAATCGAAATCGGAAACAATTAACGAAATCGAAATCTAAACGAAAACGAGAAACGTAACGAAAATAAAAACGTAAACGATAACGAAATGCTTTTCGTAACGATTTCGAAAAACAACGTACACCTACTTGGAATCCGAGTTTTTCGTTCCCTTTCTTTTCTCCTTCTTCCTCTTCTTCCTCTTTTTCTTTTCTTTTCTTTCTTCTTCTTCTTCTTTTCTCTCCTTTTCTCTCGGTCACTCTCTCTTCTCTTTTCTGTTTCTGTTTTCTCTAGCTTCTGCGAGAAGCTTCTCTTTTTTTTTTATATTTTTTTCGCCATCGCGACCGCCGTCGCGACCTGTGGTCGCGGCACCAGGTCGCGGCACTCACTGGAGTGCGCGCACCGCCTTCGTCGCGAGCGCGTCCTGGTCGCGCGACTGGTCGCGTTGCTCTCTGCCCGTTTTTGACAATTTCATCGCGAGCAGTCCATCGCGACCTGTGGTCGCGGTGGCTGGTCGCGTTGCTCACTGCCAGGTTTTGCCATTTTCATCGCGATCAAGCCAGCGCGACCTGTGGTCGCGGTGACTGGTCGCGGTACTCACTGCCAGATTTTTGCGTTTTTCACCGCGAGCGAGCTGTCGCGACCTGTGGTCGCGGTGACCAGGTCGCGATGCTCTCTGGTCCAGTTTTCCAATTTTTCATTTTTCATTCATTTTTCACTATTCAATTCGGTCCGCTGGAAATCATAAAATAACCATACATTTAATTACATTTACACCCCCTCAAATAGTAAAAATTTATTTTTCACATTTTTCACATATATATAAAATTCATTACCCGAAATCCGGGATGTTACAATTCTCCCCCACTTAAGCAATTTCGTCCTCGAAATTTACCTCAATGAAACAGTTGGGGATATTGCTGTCGCATCGTTTCTTCACTCTCCCAGGTAGCCTCTTCCACTTTATGGTTCCTCCAGAGAACTTTCACTAATGGCACTCTTTTATTTCTTAATTCCTTGATCTCCCGATCAAGAATCTGTACTGGTTCCTCCTCATATGTCAGGTCTGGTTGAATTTCAATACTTTCAGCCGGAATTCTGTGGGAAGGATCAGATCTGTATCTCCTCAGCATCGATACATGGAACACATTATGGATCTTTTCCAATTCTGGAGGTAAAGCTAGTCTATAGGCTACTGGTCCCACACGTTCAATGATTTCGTATGGCCCAATAAACCTAGGACTCAACTTACCTTTTCTGCCAAATCGGAGCACTTTCTTCCACGGAGATACTTTCAGAAATACTTTCTCACCGACATCATATTCTATCTCTTTTCTTTTCAAATCCGCATAGGATTTCTGTCGGTCAGAAGCAACTTTCAATCGATCCTTGATAATCTTCACCTTCTCCTCAGTCTGTCGAATCAAATCTGGGCCTACTAACCTGTCCTCTCCTAACTCGGTCCAGCACAATGGAGTCCTGCATTTCCTTCCATACAGTGCCTCATACGGTGCCATCGCTATGCTCGACTGGTAACTGTTGTTGTAGGCGAATTCAATCAATGGAAGATGATCCGCCCAACTGCCTTCAAACTCAATTACACAACTCCTGAGCATATCTTCAAGCACTTGAATTACCCTTTCTGATTGTCCGTCTGTCTGCGGATGGAAGGCTGTACTAAAACTCAGTCGAGTACCCAAGGCTTCTTGAAACTTCTTCCAGAATCTAGATGTAAACCTCGGATCTCTATCTGATATAATAGATACAGGCACTCCATGCAATCTTACTATCTCTCTGCTATACAATTCGGCTAGTCGATCCAGAGAGTAGTCAGTTCTGACAGGTAGAAAATGTGCCGACTTCGTCAATCTGTCCACTATAACCCATACTGCATCGTTTTTACTCCGGGTGAGTGGCAATCCAGTGACAAAGTCCATAGTGATGCGATCCCATTTCCATTCAGGTATTGCTATTGGTTGTAACAATCCTGATGGAACCTGGTGTTCAGCTTTCACCTGCTGACAAGTCAAGCATCTATTCACAAATTCTATCACATCCTTTTTCATACCAGACCACCAGTACTGCATTTTCAAGTCTCTGTACATTTTCGTGCTACCTGGGTGCATTGCATATGAACTGCTGTGTGCCTCTGTCAGGATCATTTTTCTCAATTCCTCATTTTCTGGAATGCAAATCCTGTCTCTGAAACACACAATACCATCAATTCTAATTGAGAAGTCTGGATGCTTCCCCTCTGGAATCTGTTCACATATCATCTGAATTTTAGCATCCTGCTTCTGTTTCTCTACAATCTGCTGAATCAGACTGGGTCTGCATATCAATTCGGCTACCACTGCACTATCTGGATTCAGCTGTAAATGCACATTCATAGCCTTCAGGGCAAACAGTGCTTTTCTGCTCAATGCATCTGCGACTACATTCGCCTTTCCTGGATGGTAGTCAATTATACAGTCATAGTCTTTAATCAGCTCCATCCATCGTCTCTGTCTCAGATTGAGCTCTCTCTGAGTAGGCAGATATTTCAGACTCTTGTGATCCGTGTAGATATAACATTTCTCGCCATATAAGTAATGCCTCCATATTTTCAAAGCGAAGACTATGGCTGCAAGCTCCAGATCATGAATCGGATAGTTCAGCTCATGATTTTTCAGTTGTCTGGACGCATATGCAACCACCTTGCCTTCCTGCATCAATACACATCCCTTTCTTATCAGTTTACATGCTGTGGTGGCTGAAATGATATTGGAGAGAAAATCCCTCCTTTCACCCACCATTGTGATCTCTGCACCATCTACGGTTCTGAGCGTCACTCGCTTCAGTTCACAATCGATCACTACTCTATGCCGAGTTAACCAATCCATGCCTAATATCACATCAAACTCATGGAATGGCAACTCCATTAGATCTCCAGGAAAATCACACTCCTGTATCCGAATCGGACAATTTCTATATATACGATTCACTACTACACTCTGACCTATCGGATTACTGACTAACACATCAAATTCAGTAGGTTCAGTTTGCAAATTTCTTTGTTTCAACAATGCATCACAGATATATGAGTGTGTAGAACCTGGATCTATCAATGCAATAGCTGTAGTATCAAAAATAGAGACAATACCAGCTATCACATCAGGAGCATCTTTATCTTCCTGAGCTCGAACACCATAAACACGTGCAGGAGCTCTACTATCAGGTCTGGCCACTGACTCTGACGCTCCTCTGTGGCTACCACCTTCAGGTACTGCCTGACCAGGCCTCCTACCTCTGGAAGTAGTAGGGGCTGATCTCTCTGGCTGCTGGGGTCCCAGCTGTGGGCAATCCCTCACGAAATGATCATGGGAGCCACATTTCAGGCAGGCTCCTGTAAGTTTCCAGCATTCCCCATGATGTCTTCTGCCACAATGATCACATACTGGAGGGGCTGGTCCCCTACCTGTACTTCTAGGAGTACTGGCTACAGAAGTTGCAGACTGACCAGGCCTATCTGTAGGTACTGGCCTCTGTGACTGCACTGGACCACTCGGTTGCGGTCCCTTCAATTTCTTACTCGGGGACTGATATGAGCTGGATGGCCCTGCCCCTCTTCTCTGTTGCCCTCTGTCTCTTCTGGCCTGCTCTTCTTTCTTAATCCTCTCTACATTCAGAGCTGCCGAGACGAGACGGGTAAAATCCTCGAATTCAAATGCAGCAACCTGTAACATTTCTCAATTAATTCACAGTCCAATTATATCAATATCATAATCAATTACTTAGAAATTCAGAACGTTACACAACCTGTAGGCGGATGTAATCATTCAGTCCATCTTCAAATCGTCTACACTTATCCACCTCGGTTGTCACCATCTCTTTCGCATACTTACTCAACCTGACAAACTCCCTCTCATATTCAGTCACAGTCATCTGCCGTTGTTTCAGGTTGGTAAACTCCCTCTTCAGATTATCCAGATAGATGCGACCAATATATTTTCTCCGGAACTCCGTCTGAAAGAAGTCCCACGTTCTGTCCTCTGGTCGCACTGTCTGTATAATGGAGGTCCACCATTGGTAGGCATCCTCCTGCAGTAAGGATACTGCACACTCCAATCTCTCCTCAGGTGTGCAGTGCATCTGTTCTAATATTCTATTCGTCCGTTCAAACCAGTGTTCTGCGGCAGATGCATCCTCATCCTTAATACCATGGAAATCAGTAGGTCTGTGTTTAGCCAACCGCTCTATGGCTGATCTCCGTGGCGCTGCTCTGGCCACATTCTGGAAGAACTCAGCCATCTGTTGCATAAACGCTGGCTGTACAGGGTCCGGTACTCTGGGACTAACTGATTCCCTCGATGCTCCCCCAGCCACGCTGGCGGGACTCTCGGGTCTATCACCACTTCCTTCCATTCTTTATCCTATATCAGACAGAAGAGAGTTCTGCAGATTAGAGTCACACATTCCTATGGGTAGCTTTAGACAATGCATGCATATACAGACTCTTTGGTCCAGAAACGCCTAAACCGCGCTCTGATACCACTAAGTGTAGCACCCCCCCCCCGACCCGATCCGGCCGGACTGACCCGGGGCGCGCTACTCGGACTTTCACAACTTTTCCAAAACTTCATTTTACGTTTTAAAATCAGCGTGAGCCCATAAAACATTTTAAACTTTTTACGAAAATTCGGCAGAGTACCGTTTGTTTTTCGGACTTTCCAGAAACCTGTTTTAACACGATTCAATTCACATTACATTTTCACAAACACTTCAATATCAATTTCAAACAACTGCGCACTCTGCCGTTTAGTGCGACTTATTAATCACAATTTATAAAATAAAACAGTTCAATCTTTATATATATATATATATATATATATATATATATATATATATATATATATATATATATATATATATATATATATATATATATATATATATATACAGACATTTCAGAAAGCATAAGGTAATTAATTAAAAACATATTACAAAACTTATTTACAATTCCCCTGTATATGCATGCTTTCAGAATATATATACATAACAAAAGTATAGCTACCCAACTGTACAATCCTGTGACTCGGTCTGCAACGTGCTCTTCCTTCAGTCTCTAGCTTCGTCCGGATTCCTGGTACCTACGCGTTAGACACAAAACTAACGCGCTAAGCATAAAGCTTAGTGGGTGTACTAAAAACTCAATTTAATAAACTACAATATAATTAGTCTTTAAAAAGCAATAAACCACAAGATAAACATTTTCATCACTAATCGATTTCAAAACAATTGAATTTCCAAAATTAAATCATTAAACAATTTCAATTTCTCGAAGTACAATAATGAAATCAACATAAGAATTCGATCAATAAAATCATTCGATTCACTTTCAATTCTATCAATTTTGGCCCACTAGAATACTAAACATATACGGACTGGAATATGGGTCAAGCTCCCAACCCCCAGAACGAATTCTGAGGAGGTACGTGTCTCCCAACTCTAGGACCGTGGGTACGGAACCTAGAGAGGTACATAGCTCCCTGTCCCAGGAACGAATCCTTGGGAAGGTACATTAACTCCCAACCCCCGGGACGAATCCCGAGGAGGTACGTATCTCCCAGCCTCTGGACGAATCCAAGAGGAGGTACATCAATATCATCAATATCAATCAATCAATATCGGCGCAGTACTGCTCAATAAAACCCAGCTGGTATACCAACCTCCTATATCCACTTCTATGTCTACGTATCCTAGGGCCGTTTCGATAAACCAAATTCACAATCAATTTCGCAATAATTACTCAATAATCGATAATCATTCAATAGTCATATAAATCACATAATAAACTTCAAGAAATATGAACAATATTCACATACAAGTCTAAATCAACTGTTTAAAACGAAATCGGAAATATTCGAAACACAAACAAATGCGATCTCGTATAAAATCTTTCCATAATCAACCATAAGTATATCAATCATCAATTTTTACACATCGAAAATCGAAATCGAAAACATTTAACAAAATCAAAATCGAAAACAAATAACGAAATCGAAATCGGAAACAATTAACGAAATCGAAATCTAAACGAAAACGAGAAACGTAACGAAAATAAAAACGTAAATGATAACGAAATGCTTTTCGTAACGATTTCGAAAAACAACGTACACCTACTTGGAATCCGAGTTTTTCGTTCCCTTTCTTTTCTCCTTCTTCCTCTTCTTCCTCTTTTTCTTTTCTTTTCTTTCTTCTTCTTCTTCTTTTCTCTCCTTTTCTCTCGGTCACTCTCTCTTCTCTTTTCTGTTTCTGTTTTCTCTAGCTTCTGCGAGAAGCTTCTCTTTTTTTTTTATATTTTTTTCGCCATCGCGACCGCCGTCGCGACCTGTGGTCGCGGCACCAGGTCGCGGCACTCACTGGAGTGCGCGCACCGCCTTCGTCGCGAGCGCGTCCTGGTCGCGCGACTGGTCGCGTTGCTCTCTGCCCGTTTTTGACAATTTCATCGCGAGCAGTCCATCGCGACCTGTGGTCGCGGTGGCTGGTCGCGTTGCTCACTGCCAGGTTTTGCCATTTTCATCGCGAGCAAGCCAGCGCGACCTGTGGTCGCGGTGACTGGTCGCGGTACTCACTGCCAGATTTTTGCGTTTTTCACCGCGAGCGAGCTGTCGCGACCTGTGGTCGCGGTGACCAGGTCGCGATGCTCTCTGGTCCAGTTTTCCAATTTTTCATTTTTCATTCATTTTTCACTATTCAATTCGGTCCGCTGGAAATCATAAAATAACCATACATTTAATTACATTTACACCCCCTCAAATAGTAAAAATTTATTTTTCACATTTTTCACATATATATAAAATTCATTACCCGAAATCCGGGATGTTACAAGAGATATTTGAAAGAAGCTACAAGAGAGAAAAGCGTCTGAGGATAACAAGGTGAGCAAATACTCAAATCCTACGCAGACCGGGACTTTCGAGGAGGAGAAAACTGAAGTGATTAGCAAAACGAAGAATAAAACGACAGAAGTATGGAAGCTATCATGAGAGGAGTTATAAGAACATATCAAGAAGGGTCTGTACTTCAAGTGTGGTGAGAAGTGGGATATGGGACACCAATGCAAGAAGGGCAAGTTGTTAATGATTGAGGATTCCAGAGAGTCAGCATCTGAAAACAAAGGTGGAGGTGACACTTATTATGACAAGGGGAAGAGAATTTCAGATGTAGTCCTTGAGGGTAAGGGTATTCTTAAAAGAAGGGGGAATGATGAAGTCTACTCTCAAAGGAAAGAAAAATGGAAGGGTATCACGACCTACTAGAATGCGAGGTGTAATATAACCGCGACTTGCAAGTCGCAGCAATATTTCTTGGTTGCAGGCAGAGTGCTTCGCGACTGAAGGGAGTTTTAGAAAAGATTTTGATTATCATATAACATGTGGAATTGGGTTTCAAAAATTTTTCTTATATTGAAAACATTTTTCAATCAGGAACGAGTTCCTGTATATACGCAGAAAAAGACTTTAGAAACTATATACTTTTTTCTTGATTTTTTTTTTTCTGATTCCTCGATCTACCACCAGATCTTCCGAGCTATGACCTGCGGTCTGACAACGTGTGTGTGGACATGTCACGGCAAGAGATAGAGGTCACGTGAAAAGAACGCCGGCCAAGTCCTGCAAAAGAGAAGAGAGTCAGAAAAAACGTTTTTTTTTCTTTTTTTCTCTCTTTGGTGGCCGAATTCTATTTCTTTTTCACTTGTGTGCTAGGTTAGGTTTTCCTAACTATATAACACTTATATAGTAGTCCTTTAGGGTTTTAGTTTGACCAAGTCAAAATAGGATTCTAAATCCTATTTATTTTTAGTCTCCCTAAAGATTTGAACCTGTGACCTTTTGAACTATTAAAATAATCTAATTATTTTAATTCTTTTGTCCTAGTCATTATTTAATAACATGACCTCATATTTAATAAATAGAATTAATAATTCATAATTATTAATTTCTATTATTTTATTAAATATTTAATTAATCTTTTATTTAAAACGCATTACTTTCGTAACATTATTAATTGGACCATCCAATTAATCTACCGTGACCCTCGTTACCAACAACCATAAGGGCTAGCAAGGAGACCTAATGGATCCACAGTTTTGAGCTCCAATAATACTTAGTAATATTAATTAAAACTCTTTAATTAATATTTCACGATTATTAACCTCGGAGTTATTCCACTAAAAATCCGAGGCTGCACTCTCAAAACTGTAGACGTATTTATACAATCTAAAATCTTAGTGTCCATTGATATAGCTAATTTCATATAGTGTGATCCTCCACAAATAATTCATAACTAGAGCTGGGTCATAAAGTCTGTTATACCCCTCTAGAAATATCTTTTCCTTTAAGTACCATTGATTCTCTAATGAACAATTAAATCTTGTCTTCCTCACGGAAGAATGAGAGCGCTCATAATCGTTCAAGTCTCGAATCAACCCTTAAGGGAACTACTCATCTACTTCAATCAAGAAGGAGTGAATTCCACTATTGTGTTCAAACCTTACCAGCCACAAGCCAAACCGCAGCTCCAAGATACGGAGGTATTGGTCGAGATTCTCATCAATCTCACTCATGGTAAATTAAAAGCCACGATCTAACCTGAAAGAGTTGATAAGACACTCAGGATTAAGATCACCTATAAATAGCCATCGTTTATCGATTATATATGAATCTCATCTACTAACGGATCTTGGTGAGAGATTCATATAAATCGTGGCCCAATCCTATATGATCTCATCATATAAGGTGCCTCCATTCTCATGTCAACTACATGAGCGGTCTTGGATAAGACCACCGTACTTTACAGAATGAACCGCAGCAGTAGATTAATCACAAACAAAGTACTCAGCTTTGTTCGCTCTCTACGGACTCTTTAGATTGCACATCTCAAAATGAAGCCTCTCTATATATGACCATCATATACTCATTATGAGATTATATCTTGCAATCTAGGATGTTCTTGCACAATATGAATGTATTACTGAATATAAAACATTTTATGAACTTGAATAATAATCTGAATAATTCTTATTATTGTCTTTAACCATTTACAATTACAAGTTTTAGGGCATAAATCCCAACAGCGACCTCAGTCACGATGCCCAAAAAAAGGGGATTTTTAACCCTGATTTATGTTTTGTCTTAGTTGTAACCCTAGGGGTATTTTAGTCATTTAGTGTTCTTTTCCTTTTTAGTATAAATAGAACACTAATATTAGGGTTATAATATCTATCATATTACCATCAATATTATTAAAGAGAGTTCTCTTTGTATTGTGAAAAATCTCCATAGACCAAATCGGTTATTCTTGTCATTCTTTGTGTGAGATTAACTTGAGCTAGGGCTAAGGCTAATACCCTAAGTTCTAGAAAGTGAGAAATCTCTAATAAGGTAACTAAACTCAACTTTTATCTTGTTACTTTATTGTTTATGGTGAAATTAGGGTTTGCGGTTCTTTATTGTTGTTGGTGAAGTAAGGGTTGTTGTGCCTTTTATTGTTGATTGTTAGTTAAGTTAAGGTTTGTTGTTGAACGTAACGCTAGGTCCTCAAAAAGAAAGTTGACAAAAAATGAAATGAAAGGTACAGACATGCACCAATAATAATATCCAAAATAACCTAAAGAATGATATGCACATGAGGCAGTAGGGAGAAAAAGGCTAGCCATAAAGAAACTAGCTGTCTGGACTTACACGTGTGAAGAAAGACAAAGAAGAAAGGTAACCATCTATAGGGCACCACGTGTAAAGATAAAGCAAGGCTGCTTGGGAAAGTATATAATAAGGATCCAATCTCCATTAATTATGCCAAGTAGGCAAAAGTATAGAGATATATCCTATGTGGAAATTTGTTACTAAATGAAGAAGTGGGCAAGACACAAGCTTAGAAACAGAGGGTAAATAACAAGCATGGTAGAGAATGTCAAGATAAAAGTCAAGTAAGAAAATGACACCTACCCACCAATAGGTGACCATAATGCTATATAAACTCTCTCCTTGTCCAAAACAGGGGACTCATCTCCATCTTTTTATCCATACCAATTTGTATTGCAAGAACGTCTAGGATGTTTTTTTCTCACGAAAGAGTCTTATACATTCTTTTATTAGTTAACCCGTTTATTAATAATTTTGGGGTTAATAAATATTTTTTTTTTTTAACAATTACAATTAATTCAGAATTCGGGGTGGGGGACACAACTTACAACCTTAAGGGTGTAAGTGTGAGGAATAAACCACTAGACCAACCTCATCTTATTTGGGGGTTAACAAATATTAAAATGTTAAAATGCCTAAGTAAAGGGTAACTTTGACATTTTATATTTTAAGGTTAGTGAATGGGCAAGTTTAATAGCGGGTAACGGTTTTTAAGGGATGTTTATATACTTATGATAAACTTTGATGCTACTTGCAATATTACCTCAATTTTGAGGATATTTGTGCAATTTTCTTCTAAGAATGACTAACACAATTGTATATATACGATTCACTTTGTTTACACGGATAAAAAAATTTGTTAATTGCACATTCACTAATAGTTTAAATGACTAATGCACCTCTCTTCTATATTAATAGTGATGGTTCAAATCCCATTATATGTATTTTTCGGTATGTGTGGGTAGTTTCTCCCTTTATTGTAAAAGTAGATATCTTCCGCTATAAGAGTAAATATCTCAACTGTACGTTTAATGATTAATTTTAATAATGTCCGATAAATTTGTAAATAATCATGTATACAATTTTAATAAAAAAAAATATGTTAATTGAATTGTTGACGTCAGCAATCCATGTGGAGAGCCATGATTAGTGTAGATAGCTGAAGCTTATACTATAATCTACATTCTGGTATATGGATACACTCTCATTTCATAGCCTTCCTGAAATGACTTTGTAGCTTTCGAATTAGCAACGTCTTCGTGTCCGTAAAGCAACGAAGCCTCTTGCTTTGCAGACGGGGCATGAATTCTTCAGCACGAACCATTGTGAAATGCAATACAGCTTTCCAATATCATTTTCATCAGCATATTCCTCCTATAAAAATCAGAGAGGATAAGGTAGTATACATGTGTCCAAATGACTATTGCATAGAGCAAAAGAGGATATATATTTGATATACATATATAAGTTGTTACTTGCAAACATTTGTGGCCATGTTGTTTAAAGGATTGTGCCTTAAGTTCTCTTCCTGCTGCTAAGTATGTCCTCCGTTTACAGCTAGAGCAGGATAACCAGCTGCTAGTGGCCAGTAATGGACTGGGAAAACAGCCGAGTTTGGACTGGAGGCTGAATTGGAGGAGCCACACTGAAGTACATTTGAGGCTTGATCGAATTGGTACAATGGAGTTGGTTGATTAGCAGTCTGGAGATGAGGATTCCAGGTCATACCGGCAGGTGCAAAATCTTCTTGATTCTCACTTTTTCTTGGACGGATGTTTCTCTGAAAGTTGTCAGCTTGTCCAGCCCCATTTAATGCTTGATGCATCTCAAAGGCTGTTCCTCCATTTCCTGCCACATGCGGAGCACCTTCAAATGTATTTCTTGCCCCATTAGAACCATCACCAATTGACAGCTGCCCAGAAGTGTCTTCTGATGCTCTTCTTTTGGCAGATAGACGTCCATCATTTTCAGTTCCAGTACCGATCAAGGGTGGAGTAGAAGAGTTGGTTGCAGATGGATGTTGATTAGTTTCTGAACCAACTGGATTAGAATCACCATTAAGGAGAGCACCAGAACTGTCTCTTTGCACAGTTGGTGGCTCATTTGTTACTTGATCATTCTCAGATTGCCCTCCTAAAACACCTTGACCAATGCCAGAAGGAGCATCACCATCCCCATTCAACAATGCCACATAACTTGCCTGGTTCTGGATTGCCTGACTAGGACTAGACTGCCTGGCCGCGCTGTTCATAACATCATATCCATTGCCAATTGAAGCATCACTAGAACCTACGTTATGTTGATCTGACTCTAAATTGGGGGCATTGAGTCCATGGTCCATGGGAGAGTTTCCTTCGAACAAACTGTTGCTGCTTCCTTGCCCTATGCATCTTTGCATGTATATATTTCCTTCAGATGCTAGGAATGCCAACAAGCTTAGCAGAAGTTGACCTGAAAAATCACACCAAATAGATTAGATTTAAATGTGGAGCAGTTTAGTTCAGATACTTGAAAAGGCTTGCAAAAATGTGAACTAATGTTGTTACATATATACATATAGAAATTAGCTAATGTTGTTGATATTTCAATAATATATTTAATCTAATCCATAACCACTATCTCCTTGCCCTAGGCGGCAAAGTTGTCTATCTCCAGGATCTTTTACATGAAGAGTATGTTTGACTTGAATACACGAGAATAATATCTGATTAATTTATAACAATTAAGATACTTTAATCCCTATTAAAATGCAAAGATGAATAAACCTTAATGATTTTTTAAATAAATTTAATTATAGATAAAAAAAATAAAGATTAATGGAACTTAATAGTCGTTCAAAAAAATATAGCTATATATCAAAAAATAATAATCAATAAACCTTAACGAATTTTTAAATAAAGTTAATCACAAATCAAAAGGTAAAAATCAATAAACCTTAACAAATTCTTAAATAAACTTAAACACATATTTAAAAAAAAAAAAAGAACAATAAACCTTAACCGTTGTTCTAATAAACTTAGTCACATAGATCAAAAAATAAAGATCAATAAACCTTAATAATTTTTTAAATAAACTTAGCCAGGTATCAAAAAATAAAGATTAACAAAACTTAATGGTTGTTCAAATAAACTTAGTCACTTATCAAAATGTAAAGATCAATAAACCTTAACAATTTTTCAAATAAACTTAGTCACATATCAAAAAATAAAGATTAATGAACCTCGAGGGATTTTTTAAATAAACATAATCACGGATCAAAAAGTAAAAATCAATAAATTACCTTAACGATTATTCAAAGAAATATAGTCACATATAAAAAAAAAATGATTGATAAACTTTAACAATTTTTCAAATAAAGTCAACCATAGATTAAAAAGAACACGATCAATGACCCTTAAGTTTAAAAAAAAAAAAATTAACCTTAATAATTTTTCAAATAAACATGACAACCACATATCAAAGATGATTAACGACTGTCAATGCTTAATACGAAAGTGGAAAAAAAATGAAGACATCAATTTAAAACAAATGGTGATTAAAATTAAGGAAAAACAGATTAAAGATCAACATCTCTTTCATAATTAGTCACAATGATTTTAAATGAATGATTGTTTAACCAAATGGGAGTGGAGATCATAATCAACAAAATGTAAAAGAAAATATGAATTATCAAAATCATTGTGAGATTGCAAATAATAAAAAAAAAATAGGCTTTATACTTTTACAAGGGTACAAATCATAGATAGAATGCAATCTTTGGATACGAACCATCATAATTCTAAATGGTTAATAAAAAAGATTAAATTAAACTGTTGGACCACCTCAAACATGGATACATAACATCCTTAGCGGCAATGAACAGATCAAAAAGAAAACAGAAAAGAAAATCAAAATTTTTATTGTAAACCATCAAATCAGATCCCAACTAAAACCACATATAAATAAAAAAGGAATCAACAAAGATATAAGCACAAGCACTAGAGAAATAAGGACTAATCTCATACATAAACTAGCAAAGAAAAGAAATTATACCCAAACCGATGAAAAAAAAAAACTCTTCTAGACAATATCAAAATCACTCAGCTCACTCATTTAGAGATTTTTTTTTTTTTTTTTTTTCCTGCTCACTCTATATGGTGTGTGTTAATTGTTTGCAAAATGAGAAGTGAGGTAGATAGCTTTATAGAAGATGTGTGGGGCTGTTTTAGTGAGAAATTTAATAGAGTGATAGTCTGTAATCTGTATAGATTGAATTTGCCAATGATGGAAAGGAATCATAATTGCATTGCCAAGAACAGACAACTATATATAGAAGTGAATCGTGACTGAAATGCCCTCACTTTGCAAGGCTCGACCTGTCATGATTCTCTCACTAAATCTGATATTATATGGAAACAATTTTCCTCCTTCTAGCAACGCCGTTTATTCAATCTGTACCATCTAGGTTTGTGTCATTGGTGCTAGAGTTGTTTTGCTTTTCCCTCCTGTTTTGTGCTTATCTGGGTTGCTTCAACCTCAGAATTAATAATTTTATTATATATTATAATAAATATATATATTATAATTTTATTATTATAATATAACAATAATAAATATATAGATAGTTACAGTTTTATTATTATAATTTATTTTTATTATATATAAACACTATATAATATACATATACAATATTTTTAATATTTTAATTTTTTTTAATTAAATTTTGAGTTTTATAAGTATTTAATTTTAAATTTTATTTTATTTTTAATAAATTATGTTACTTTTAATATTTTTTTAATTTTTAATAAATTTTATCATATTTATTTTATTATTTAATCATTTTTAAGTGTTCTTTAAAAAATTTAATTTTTTATAACACATGTCAATTTCTTATTAGATTATCCAAATAGGTAAAGTTGTTAAAATATAAAAAGTTGAAGGTTAAAAGTGTTACTTTAATTTAATAATATAATACAAAAGTTAAAATGATCAATTTATATTTTGTATCACGTTTGACCATCAAAATTTTGGTCATAGGGACTAAATTGATGTATTTTAAAAAAGTTAGAAACCATGTGAACTAAAAAGTAAAAACATGTCAAAAAGTAATATTCTTAAATAAGTTAGGAACTAAATTGATAATTATCATTTTATTTATTTATAGGCGAATTGTAATGAAGTACCCTGACATTTAGCCATATTATAATGAAATCGTGAGTTTAGCATTAATTACACATTAATACCCTTAACTAACTAGTTGACCGATAAACTGACGATCAACCAATATGCAGAAGGTAATATGATCATTTTTTTTATGAAAAAAATAGTAAAATTAAAAATAAAATAAAAATGGATCTTTTCCGTCCATCAATCTCGATGGACGGTGGAGATCATATTGAAAAAAATAAAAAAGAAATTTTTTATAAAAAAGACCAATTAAAACAAATAAAAATAAAAATTTTTATGTTCTTAGGGGTGGAGATCCAATCTGGAACTCTACTACCAAGAACATAAAAAAAAATTAACATAAAAATAAAAAAAAAATTCTTTTTTTAATTGTTTGATTTTTTAAGAAAATTTCCTTTTTAAAATATATTTTAACCGTCCATCAAGATTGATGGACGATGAAGATCCATTTTAAATTTTTTAAAAAATTTTTATCATTTTTTTATTTTTTATTTAATTTAATTTAATTTTTAACCATGGGACTTATGTCATTTCATGCATAAGTCATGGTCAAACCGTTATTTTTAACTATATCAACTGACGGTGGGGTACTAATATGTAACTAAGGTTAAATTCACGATTTCGTTACAATATGACCAAATATCAGGGTATTTTATTATAATTGTCCCTTTATTTATTCATAATTATTTAAATGAAAAAAAAGAATCGAAGATTACTTATCTTTATAGTTGGAGTCTCACAAGCTCCTTCAAATCATCAAGGTTACATATTATCTCAACATTGAGTATAAAAGCCCAATTAGTATGGGTAGACCTCTTCTGTGATAGGAGTAGACACTTTACGCTATGAAAGTAGATATCTGAGTTGTATTAGTAGAAATTAATTTCGGTGGTTTTGGTAACCCTTTGACTCGTAAGGTGTGAGATTTAAAAAAATGAGAAAAAAAAAATCTGTCCATTCAATAATGAGGAAAAAAAATATGGAACTATAGATAAAATGCGAATATTTAATAATAATCCAAACTATAGGGACGGTTTTAATAATAACCAAAGAATATTTAATCTAAATATGTCCATTCATTTTGTTTAGGACAAATTGCAATAGAGTACACTGACGTTTGATCATATTGCAATAAAATCGTGAGTTTAACCTTAATTACACATTAGTACCCTCCTTTAATTGACTTGGTCAAAAATAAAAGTTTAACTAAACTTTTTATCTAAAATTACAAAAATATCCCTAGTTAAAATAAATAATATTAATTATTAAAATTAAAAAAATTAAATTTTTAAAAATGGATGAATCCATTCAAATTATTTATTTTTTTAATTTTAATAATTAAAATTATTTTTTTATTTTTTAACCAGGGGTATTTTTGTCATTTTAGGTAAAAATTTTGGTCAAACTTTTATTTTTGACCAAATCAACTAAAAAAAGTACTAATATGTAATTAAGACTAAACTCACAATTTCATTGCAATATGACCAAACATCAGGGTACTCCATTGCAATTTGCCCTTTTGTTTACACATAACAAATTGTGATAGTCGTATTGTTGACATTAACATCCATGTGGAGAGCTACAATAGGTGTAGAGAGCTGAAGCTTATACTATAATCTACATTCTAGTCCTTCTTGATACACTCTCATTTCAAATTTCATTACATACTTGAAATGAATTTGCAGATTTTGCTTAGTCACCTTCCTGAATAGGAAAAAGGAAAAAGAAAATTGAAAATGGTGGTTGAAACTTGAAAGCACGCTTGTTCAACCCTCCAGAGCTATTCTACAAACATACATATACACATGCTAGAAGTTCTCCATTTTTATGAAAACGACTCCTCACTGATCATTAGCCATTCACTTCTGTATATCAGATTATGAAAATAATAATAAATTAGAGAAGGAAAGTTCTACCTTTTCCTCGTTTAGATTTCATTAAATACACGTAAAGTTGTGACAAGTAAGCCGAGAGAAGTCAGAAATCACATAATCACGCAAAGCATTGGATTATTAAATCCCAATAAATAAATAAAATAATAATAATACTAATAAAGTAACCGCGAAAGATTCTTGAAAAGATGACAAAACGATGACCACATCTTCGGACATTTTATTTTTTTCCTTTATAAACTTAACTTGTACCGGCAAAAGTACCATAGCTTTAACGACCCTTTCAAATTTTTTTACGTACCCAGAAACCTGAAACCTTCTCTTTTGTCTGAAATATGAGGGAGGAGGAGCCTGAGATAGATCGCTTGCCGATTGACTTATTGGCTCATATCTTTGGTTTGATAAGTTCCTTTACTGATTTGGCCCAGTAAGTGATGTTATATTATTGTTATATGCTTCTTCTTCTTGTTGGATTATTTGTGCTGTGTTGTGTTTGTTTCTGACAGTTTTGGTATTGTTGTTTGTTTGTGAAGGGCAAGTAGTGTCTGCAAGAAATGGCAAGTGGGTGTGAAGCAATCTTGGGCAAGAAGAGAGAATTTGAGTTTTGCTGGTTGGAAGATGGACGATGATTCCGCTGCCCTCCTTGTTGGCCATGCCTATAGCCTCAGAGAACTTGAAATGTACTACTACTCTCTTTTCCTCTCTCTCAATTTTAGCTTTCTCTTAATTATTATATGTTTTTCTTTGTTGGGTATGCAATCTGCTTTTGCTTTGCTTTGTTTTCTCAATATGAATTTATGAATTCGAATCAAGGGGATGCTTAATTAGAGAAATTTTGAAACGAAGTGCAAGCAATTTGATGAAATTATGATCATCCATTACAATATTTTCGACTGTTCAAAAAGGGAAAAAGAAGAGAGAGAGAGAGAGAGAGAGAGAGCAATATGTGTTTGTGCTTAATTTTGTTGACAAGACTCTTCACCTTTTCACAGTTGCGGAGAGCAACCCCATTGTAAGCACAATTCCCTTTTTCACAATTCTTAGTTCAATTGAAATCTTGGAGAATATGTTGAAGGGCTTGGAAATCATAGTATTTTTGTGATCATGCAAATCGCATGAAGTCTTCCGTTTAGATAGGTGTGAAATTTTGTACATATTATAATATCAGTTTCCCTCTAGTTTCGAGTGCTCAGTCACATAGATGTAAGATTAGATTTAGTCCATGAAGATCATATAGATCTTGGCACTGGCCCAACTCTGTTGTTGGAATAGCAATGCATTTGCTGTGAGTTATTTGAATTATTTCCACCTCTAGCCTGCGAACTTGTGCCTTAGTAGGATACAGTTGAGCAACATGGGATGGGGGACTTATATCCGGGTTACTCAGTTAGATGAATTTTATGTTTACTCTTACACTATACTTGTTTACATATGTACTGTGTGCTCTTGCCTTCTTCGAGGCTGCATTGCAACGTTCATCAACCGGTAATCGCATGTGACATCAATTGCTACTGCAATATCTATGACTTTCTTAGTTCTTTCAGTCAAGTATAAGATGTAGTCACTCACCAGACTGGGCAACCAAGCCAATTAAAGGGTCCTGTTCATGGTAGAGTGATGCTGGATGCCTATTTCTGAAAGTTCATACTAGAAAATTTGTGATCTGGCTAACATGTTAAGTTTCATAATTCTTGTCATGTGTTAATGTGAAAAACATCCTGCAATAAACACGAGTGCATATAATTGTCAGTTGAGCATTACCTAGAAGTAAGATGTGATATAATTCCTATCATCATTGTTTCTACTTCTATTAGTCTTCAATACAAGAAGAATATTGTAAACCTTTTTTTATGAAATTGGCATCAGCAATCATAGATATCTTTCTGCCTTGTACATTATGTGGAATTGTTTGATATCGTGTATCTGTATTGAAATGAAATGCATCAAATGTGGCTCTAAAAATTTTCAATTCTGATGTGTCTCACTGTACTTTCAGTTCAAGGAGCCGATGGGGTTGTCAAATAACTGACAATGGACTTTACAGAATATCTCTAGCAAACTGTATCGGCAATCTGATATCCATATCACTATGGGGTTTGACAGGGATCACAGACAAAGGTGTTGTTCAATTGGTACGTGATAGTTATCGATCAGAACGCAAACATGCATTATTGGCACAAACATAAAACATTTTATAGGTTCTACTCCGATGCCACTATCCTTCAAGTGATCTGTTCTTATGCATAAACAATGATTGTTTAGAAAAACAAAGCTAATTTGAAAGGTGAAAGATGAGATTCAATGTAGTTAGATGTATGCCATTCTGATCATCTAACATTAGATTTTGAATTTACTCAAATGAATTGAAATGAAGGGTTATGACTGAACATTGTGTGTCTGTTGGCTGCTTATAGTATTATTGATCTACTGATTTTGTGGTTTTCTGGATTTGAAGGATATGATACAAATTCAAGTGAAAAAGAGATATCTTTGCTGTTTCCATTACCTAAATAATGTCACACAATACCCCGCTAGCAATTTTTCTGAATCTGCTTAGCATAGATGATTTTCTTAGTTTACTTCTTTCTTTTTTCGACAGATATCAAGAGCCATTTCCCTGCAACACCTTAATATAGGTGGCACATTTATCACTGATGAATCTTTGTACGCCATTGCCAATAGCTGTCCACAACTAAAGGTGAGTTTTCTGGGCAAATTGCTCCTTGAATTAGACTATTGGGAGTAATTAAGACACCCACGTTATCAGCTACGTTCACTTCACTTGATACAACAAGAAATTGGCTCATTTTTTACTACTCTTTTTATCAATGCAAAAGTCATGGATGTTATCAATATTGTTTCACTTCACTCGATACAACAAGAAATTGGCTCATTTTTTACTACTCTTTTTATCAATGCAAAAGTCATGGACTGTTATCAATATTGTTGCATACACATATATTGAACATGTTGGTTGATGTTTGCCAGAGTATTATCCTCTGGAGCTGCCGCCATGTAACAGAGAATGGACTTCTTTTTCTTGTCAATAAATGTCAGAAACTTGAATCCATCAATGTATGGGGAACCAGAGTTCCTGTAGACTGCTTCATCGGCTTGCTTACTATCAGTCCAGCCCTACAGATAAAGCCTGAAGCAGTGCTCTTAAATGTTGGAGGTGCTGCTATGTTGCCAGTTGTATAAGTTGTTCAATTACTTGCTCTTTCTAGTTTCTACAAGTTAGTTCTCTTTGTATCGTTATCTTCATCATCTTAAATTTGTAAATTTGATAAAATTTCCCATTGTTTCAACGTTGGCTCTGTACAGTGACACAATTGGTATTCTTTTGTGCTTCTGTGCAACAGATTTTTAGATATGAAAAATAAAATTTGAACCAAAGATAAAATTGAACCATCAGACCAATAATTATGTCTATGATGGCGCTTATATGATCAAGGCATTCTGATATCGAACGAAAAACCATTCTAGAGATTTGTTTTGTCAATGAAATTAACATCTTTGATTTGCAATTTGTATGTAATTTCTCTTTACTGAGAAAACAAGTTTGGTTATAGAGATCTCAACAATTTTCAGATGCAACTCTAAAAACTATTTTGAAATCTACGGATAACAAAATGTAGCAGCTATCTTAAGATATTTCAGTTCTAACATCATGATATGATATAGTAGTCGAAAATGCTGGAAATATACGCAGCATCGGCATTTGACCACAAGGGTAATGAAAATTATATCACAAAGCCTTGATACTTCATTCCATTTACACACAAAAAGTCTAAAAATGATGTCTGTTTATGCACTTAACGAATAGTCCATTGCCATAGTTGCTTGGCATAATTTTCAAGTTTCATTCTAAACCAAGCTTTCTTTTCATTGAGTTTTCAAGATTGTAGAATTTATCTAAGTATCCAATGTCCACCGAACTAAATGGGAAGACTACAAGCAATTTTACAATGTTTAAACACATTAACCGTATTGCAGGTCTATAAAACATGAAATAAGCATTAACTCACAACTGAATGCCACATTCACTGCCAAACAAGTTTGCAATTTCTATTTCTGTTTCCTGAATATATGAGATTTCTTCTACTAGATATGTCATCAGTATAGCTTGCTAGGTCTAAAAGGTCACCTGCAAAAGCAAATAGTCCAGCAGAGAAAACTAATTTAAGGTGTGGTAGTTGAACAAATTACTAGTAAACTCAATTAACAGAACCTTATAGCAAACTATGGTATTAAAAAAATAACGTATTAGTGCTAGCGTCAACAAAAACACAACTAAATGTCAATATCTAAGGTATTGCAGTACATTCAGACGAGTAATTTGATGAACGATGCCGCACACCTGAACCAATTGTTGTTACACTCTGCGTCTTCTTGACCGCTATCTACATCAGATTTCTGAGTATTTTCTTCAATTCCTCATCTAATCTACAATAATGCAACTCTAGCAAGCATTTCTTGACTCCTATCGTGGAAGGCAGGGTTTTGTTACATGGATTCTGATTCCAAAATTTACTAACATATAACAACACCCCTCCTAAGGTAGCTCATAGCCAGCTCCCACATATACTACTCATTGTAGTCATAAAAGAAACACCATCAATGGAAGATAAAACAAGAAGAAAACCAAGCAATTTAAAGAATGGATTGCTGAAGCAGATCTTGAGAACTGAACAGAACCAGTAAAGCTTCCCATAGTATTACTTGTTGGACTTCTACTTGGCACAGAAATATTCTTGCAAGATCCAAAAGGTTCTCCAGCCTGCGACATTCCATGAATAACATCATTCTAACATAAAATTACAAACAGCCGATTATCACAAGAGTGAGACAGCTGCAAACTTAATCCCAGGCATCCAGAGAGATTGTATTGTAGTTCCAAAAAGCATCAAGAAACAAAAGTCCAGACATGCTTTTAAAAAAAAAAAAATAGAGGAGTCATTACACTAGACTTAGCTTGAAAGTGTGCCATGAGATGTCATGATGTGGTCTTAAGATTTGACATGGTATTAAAGATATTGAGATAAGTTTTTGAACATTTTGAGAAGTTTCAATAATTGCTGTCGAACCAAAAAAGAAAAAAGAATGTATTTTCTCCAAAATGATTAAGAGTCAAGCATTGTTCTCTGGTTAGCGAAGAATTGGCCAGTTGGTTTATTATAGGCTGGATCTAGATTATGCCACCCATCTCATATCAAGTTCAAGTAAAGTTAAAAGTACAAACAATTCGGCCTTAATATGTTGGAAAGCTATGCAAATACACGAGCCACATTTCTTTACATTTACAAACTCACTATAGACTGGAAAGATTATGAAAACTGCGGATTGGACAGAAATAGACTTTGTCAAAAGACATTTTCAATTACCAATTCAAATATAACAAAGAAAATGTGAAGGGTCAGAAAGCCAAAAAGAAAAGGAGAGATAAAGCTGGCTGAACTAGAATGCAGAACAGAACTAGCAAATGTTAAGATTTATTTCAGCAAACCTGACAGGCATTGACAGTGTTACAGCCACACAAACTCTGGCCATTCATTCTATCCAAAACATCGAAGATACCACCTCCATCGCTTCTCTGCATAATTTTCCCACCAGTTAGGATGCTTAATTGATTTAGGATATCTTAGCATAAATTCTTTTCCTGCAAGTGAAAATTATTTACCATGTAAAAATTGACTGCCAAAAAGTTTGGCAACAGATTCCCTCCTGCCTTGTAACAAGTTCCAACCATCTCAGCTAGCGGAGTTGAATGCTCTTTGCAAGCATCATTTTCAACTGGATATGTTGGGAAGTAATTCTGAAGGAAAAGAGATGCCTTTCTTGAATTTAGCTTCTGTGATTCTTTTCTGTTCGGACATGAGCCTTCTTTCACCCCGGGATCTCCAGCTGAATGCAACACAATATATATGAGGCTATTATAGGATGACCTATATGTGCATCGAAATCTAAAAAAGATAACGTTATCCAATACTTACATTCATTTTCCACCATGTATTTCCACTGATAAGCTATACCTTCCTCTGACTCTTTTGAAGCAATAGAAGTGAAAACAAGGAGCCGGTAGTTGTTCTGCACCATTTCATTCACAGTGGGCCAATCTTCACCTTTCTTTGGCATCTTGGACACAGGAAACCAATATTTGTCCAGACCAGCATTAGTAAACAACTTAGTCAACCCTTTTGGAGTATGCACATAGTCCTCGATTATAATAGTCACAATCTCAGTTGGACTCTCACTCAAGAATGCTTCCACTTCCCTTAAAGTGTTAATTGCAGGTTGCTGGAAATCAATGCACGCATTGCAAACCAAATGAAAAAACTATTACAACAAAAATCAAGTTTTAATTGTTAAATTGACGAAACAGGAAGGAGTCTTACAAAGGCGGTGAAGTTGAAACATTGCCCCCGGAATGAATGGCAGAGCCAGATATCGTTATCAAAATCATACATATCCAACATCAATCCCCTCACTCCATTCTAATCAACATTTATAAAAATTTAATTCAGCAAAAACAATAATAGTAATAATAGAGGGATAAATGCTTACTTATGATAGTCAAAGAAAGGAAATGCAATGTGAACTTCAACATTTTCTCATTAATTCCAAACAAAACGAAAGAGCTAGACCCGGCCACAAGAAATGTAAGAACAGAATGGAACTGATATTTTGTTTAATAAAACAGACAAATAAAAAAAGAGAGATGTAGTGGTTAAGATTATTCTTCTATACCAGACAAGGAATCAAGGAACACAGAACTTATTAAAGAAGAAAGAATCATATACCCTCAACTGATTTGTAACAGTGTCTTCTTGATTGTAAAATGTGAGTCTTTGAACATCAGGCAAAGACGGTGCATCAACAATGCTAAATGAATTATGAGTCACCAACCATGAATACTTGTTGAATGGCAAACCGCCAATCTGCCCATCAAAACTTTGCACCATCAAATAATTGGAAAAAAAAAAATAACACAAAATACCCATCTGGGGCAATAGAAAACACATACAATAGAAGTGGGTATGGTAGCTTGGCCTCTGGTGCAAATGGGTTGAGTCTTGCCCAAAGCAGGGCAGGTTCCACAGTAGAGACCTGAACCACAGTCTGTGGCACTTGCACAGGAATCAAGGACCTGAATAACCTTCAAAATTCAGTTCAAAATCACACAAGAAAAGCAAAATCGTACACAGATCATGAATCTGGACCGGAGAAAAAGGACATAGAAAGGACCTGACAGTTCCCGTTAGAACAAGCAGTAGAGATAGAAACAAAAACAGAAAAGAGTATCAGTAACACTAGGAGGCACCAAATTGCATGGACTCTGCATAAACTACGACGGAACATGTAACACGCCGACATCAACATGGCAACTGCGTGCTTATGCAGAGCTCGAGAAAACAAAAGAGAGAGAGAGAGAGAGACAGAGACAGAGAGAGACAGAGAAAGAGTGGAAACCACTAACAGCTACAAAATTAAAGAGAAAGCGAGAGTTTTTACTGTGCAGAGATGGTGACAAGTGTTTTTGGGTATTAAACGCGGGCTTTATCAATTATCACCGTTAATTTCTCTCACTGTTTCTTTTTCTTTTTCTTTTTTTATTATTAAAAAACAGGGTAAAAATTATTTTAGACCCTAACTTATTTTAAATTATTAAATTTTAATTAATATTTTTTTAATTTATATAGTTCCTAATATTTTAAAAATTTATCAGTTTAATTTTTCTGATTAAGTTTTTAATAGTCAAATATAATAGAATATGCATATTGATCATTTTTATCTTTAATTTTAATTTATTAGATTAAAAATATAATTTTACCTTTTATTTTTTAAAATTTAATATACTAACATTAATTTAAACATTCACTAAGAATTTAATCTGTATCACAAATTTATTTTATTAAAATTAAAATTATAAATACATAAAATTTATAAAAAAATCCTTAAATATTTAAAAAAATACAAAAAAATTAAAATAACTTAATATTAAAATTAAAAATATTTAAAAAAATTATTATAATAAATAATTAATTTATAAAAATTTAATAATTTAAAATAATATTAAGATTTTAAAAAAAATAAATATTATATATCAAAATTTAATAATATTAAAATAAAAAAATTATTTATTATAAAAAAATTAAAATTAAAAAAAAATCTAGAAGGAAGGGGAGTAGGTCGCTCCTACCCGAGTTTTTTGGTTATAGAGAAGGCAGCAGCCTTTTTTATTTTCGTTTTTTTTTATTTTTTTAATTGTTAATTTTAAATTTTTAATTAAATTTTTATTGAATAATTTTTTACTATGAATTATTATGTATAAATACTAAAATATTCCTATCACTGTTAAATTTAACTAACTGTTGATAAAAGAACTAAATTAATAAATTTTAAAAAAATTAAAGATCATATAAATTAAAAAATAAAATATTAATTATAAAATAATAATTTCAAATAAATTAAGGACCTAAATGAGTTTTGCCCTAATAAATAAAACCACTTCTTTCTTTTTGTCAAGAAGCAACTTTTACTTTACACACGAAAGACGGTGTCGTTTTGTATGAGATCCTAGTCAGGAAGTTAATGATTAGGACCGTCATGCCTTGATCAAAGTTAAGCCTTGGCAATTAGATTATATTTTAATGAGAAATATTTGTATTTTTGTCTTTAGGCTTTTGAATTGGTCACTCTTTGTTGTGGGTTATTTTCAGTGCGGCTCACGTGGGTGGGGTAGGTTGCCTCCTCTAAGGGCATGCACCGTTGGGAGTTGGGACACTGGAGTGGTGAGGTGAGGACTGAGGAGTTTATCTTTTCTATCTTCCATCTCATGCCGCACAAAAACTTGTCTGGTACGCTCGTGATATATGCTACATGCCTACATGAATAATATGTGGTTAAATGATACACTATCTCATGTTATTAGTAAGTCGGCACACCATGCGCACATCTCACACAATTTTTTCTCCTCAAATTTTTGGTGCAACCTATGCAATACAGCTACCCATGCTATATAACATAAACAAATTTATCTTATTAATTATTCATATTAGGAATCATAATATGAATAATTGAGGAGGTGTATTATATTGAATGCATGGAAACTTTTCCTCATGTATTTTCTCGTTGGAGTTCTTTTTTTAAATGTCTGCATCATTTTCTCGTTGGAATTATTATTTATTAAAGTCAAAAGACAAGGTTTTTTTTTTTAAAAAAAAAAAAAGAGTCAAACGACAAGTTTTGTAATGGCATTTGTTCAATAAAAGTAGGTAATAATTTTAAATGCTAACGTGTAGTGTGGTGTAGGTAGTAGGGTGGTTTTGTTTGGTGGGAAATGCATTGGAATTAAGTGAGGTTTGGCGAGCTAAAAAGTAAGAATACAACAGTGAAACGCTCGAGTATTGGATCAGTCCATAATAAATATGAAAAATAACTAATAAAATTATTATGTGTTATAAAATTAAATTTGATTGATTATTTATATTATATTATATAATAAAAAAAATACACTGTTAACTAAATGTATTGAAGTTTTTTATCGAAATATATATCACCTCATACCTGTGGATTAAATTTCAGTTGAAAATTTAAATATTGACAGAATATGTATAAAGGAGGGCAACCGAACTATCATACAATACTACAGTTTTTTTTAAATATATATATATATATATAAAGTTGAACGTATTGATTTATAAATATTATCATAAATTGTCAATTCATTTATTGTTTATTTGATTCAATTTATGTATATAAATATCCTGAAAATGCTTTAGGAGACTTCGCCAAAATCTTCCCTCTCTCACTGCGATACTGCACAGTTTGGTAACACCTCCACTCCATCGAAATCTTAAAAATTATAGAATTTGTAAGATACCTTTCCACTAATGTCATTAATTAAAAAATTAATAAATAAATCTGCCGATTTCTATATTCAAATAAAATTATAGAACAGTACCTATAATTCACTCTAAGAATTTACCTGATCTTATAGAAAATAACCAAACATAAAAGTTCAACCTCAGACCGAAAACAAAGCAATAGAAATCCATGTATTTTGTAATGGGTTGAATGACATTCGTTATTTATCAATATAGTGAAAGGAAACGACATTCTTTATGATGATGACAAAAGTATAATTTGGTTTAAAATAGGAGGTACATATTTGTCGCAACAGAGGTTGTCAATCAGAACTTTTTTTTTTTTTTCTGATTGATCGCCCATCTACAAGGAAGTTTGATGTTATATCACGTTGATCCAATGAACACTATTTTTCTAATGTTAGTAAATATGGTCGCTTTGGAACGAACATGAATCAAGGGCAAAATCAAATAGGTTACCTACTGATGCTCACATCTCCTTAAACAAAATGATAGAGAATACATCCTTCTCCAAGGTCAATGGGAATGATGCTTCTACCTGTAAAAGAATGGTAAAAATTTTGAATTTTGATTATAAATAAATGCTTATGCTTATGCTAAGCAAGCTTCTTAGCTCGACCACTTGAAGGAGCACCGTCCTCCTTTTTTGACCCAGATGCCTCAGGCTTCTTAGCCCAAGCAGGAGCTCTGTCTGGCTCATAACGATAATCATAGAAAAGTTCCTCTCCAGCACTAATTCGCTCCTTCGCAAATATGCCAACCCGGTGATCCCCCGCAACCATGATAACCTGCCAAGCAATGTTTGATAAAAACATAAACTATATTGGCATACCTCTCTAAATGTGATGATCCAGTGTTTGTAGTAACAAGGGATATAATGTCAAAAAGGGAATAAACAAAAAATTATAATAATAGACAAGAAGGCTTGAGTGCCAAGTCAATCAAATAAATTACCTTTGCATAGCAATTTGGATCCGGGGAATGATTAGCGAACTTCAGTTTGTCACCCTTCCGATAAGCGTCAAGAACAAACTGCACAGAAATGGAGTTAGGTATTTGTGTTAGCTCAAGTATAGAGAGAAAAAAGTCAGAATATTGAAGGTAGTGTCATGTATCATGCCTGGTCATTCAGATTAAAAAGAAATGATGAATTTTCACGATCATATATCTTTCCACGTTTGTCTGCTTCCCGATGTGAAATCAGTTCTCCAGTGTATTCACCAAGGTATTCATGCTTTCCAACACTATTCTGGAGGCAGGCCAAAATTCATTCAGCGGCATGAAAAATACCAAGCATATAACCATTATCAACTCTGATTGATTCTTTTGGGCTAAGTTTAAAATCTTAATACTACCTTTAAGAAAGCTCCCCACCCAGAAACATCGGATCTTCCAAGTAAAACCTGTATATAATTGTATATCAGAATTAGATGCTAGCCATCCCAATTATACACTGTACAAAATTCAATATCGGACTCTGGCAGTTGTCAAAAACAAGTTCATTACTGCTTTGTCTGACCAAAACAATGCCAAATGAGGGGTACGACCAATAAAGTTCCACCCTGCCTCCAAAAATAATATTCAGAGGTTCACTACAGCATCTAAGCCATATGTTGATGCATAAAAATGAAACGCTGGATATATGGTATCATCCTTAGATTGTACGGAACAAATACAATGCAACTGCATATCATCTCAGTCCTCACAATTACTAAATTTACACCCCCAACACCTAAAATTCAATGGTTACTGGTTAGTAAATAACCCTAGAGACCAAGATTCCAGAAATATTATGGAAGTAAAGCTTAAATATGTCACAAACCATATATATTTTAAATTGTTAGTAACCAATAAACCTAAAAACTTAAGTTGATAGGAAAGGGTCCAACAATAATATTTAAGCAATCTAACACACCCCTCACATGCAATTCCAATGAACTTGCCACGTGGCTCAAACCTTAATACAAACACATAACAAATTTATATAACAAATAACAAATTCAAATATAAACATGTGAGGACTCGAACCCAAGACTCCATGGTTTAAATTGTCTCTCATACTATGTTAGTAACCAATAGACCTAAAGCTTAAATTAATAGGATAGGGACCAATAATAATATTTAAGTATTTAAGCACTCTAACATCTATCAACTAGAAGAATGAATCCTTTTGATCAAATCTGAAATGAAGGTTTATTTTTCAAAATTAGGCATTTTCCCAGTGCAATATATATATACACGCGCACGCGCGCACGCACAAACACACATTATAGATTGGGATAAGTTGGGATACCAAAGGTGGGATGTCTAGCATTACTCATATGATGTGGCAATTGGTAAATGGATACACATTAATAATGATTTACTTCACTTGTCACATGTCATGTGAGTTCAATTGTCACATTATAGGTTGGGATAAGTTGGGATACCAAAGGTGGGATGTCTAGCATCACTTATTACTCAATACTCATATATAAAAGAAGATGACCTCAACTGAACTCCAAATTATAATTATGCAAATTTAAAAAATAATTTTCTATTGAAAATCACAGTAGAAAAAAAAAAAAAAAAAAAAAGATGATAGTATTGCACGCAGTGAACAAATCCCTAATACAAGCAGTTTAATACTCATTAGATAAGAATGCTAGTTTCAAAACCAAAGAACTTCCCTCCGCATTGCCTGATCAAATCTGAAATCAAGGTCTATTTTTCAAGATTAGATACTTGACCAAAATACCAGAAAAAAGGCATTTATCTAGTGCAAGATGCATATATATATATAAAAGAAGACCTCAACTGCACTCCAAATTATAACTTTGCAACTTTAAAAAATAATTTTCTATTGAAAAAGCACAATAGTAAAAAAGAAAAAAAAGGATGATAGTATTGCACCCAGTGAACAAATCCCTAATTCAAGCAGTTTAAAACTCGTTAGATAAGACGCTAGTTTCAAAACCAAAGAATTTCCCTCCGCATAGCCTGATCAAATCTGAAATCAAGGTTTATTTTTCAAGATTATGTACTTGACCAAATACCAGAAAAAAGGCATTTGCCAAGTGCAAGATATATATATATATATATAAAGACCTCAACTGAACTCCAAATTATAACTATGCAAATTTAAAAAATAATTTTCTATTGAAAAGTACAGTAGTAAAAGAAAGATGATATTGCATCCAGTGAACAAATCCCTAATTCAGGCAGTTTAATACTCGTTAGATAAGATGCAAGTTTCAAAACCAAGGAATTTCCCTCGCATAGCCCAGACATGTATAAAATATTAACAAAGAAATGGTAACATATTCAATTACCCTTTGCTGTTGTTTGAGAAGAAGCTTCATATTCCTACACTCGTAATTATCACCTTTTTGGTCAGGAACCCCAAGTGTACCATCACCACAACTGCAAAACCAATTTTGGAAGCTCAAATGATAGTATGACATTGATACAAGTGAAAAAAGGAACCAAGAATACATATTTAAGTTGCAGCTAAGTGAAATTAGTGAGATAATGTAACACCAAATGCAATTGATTTCTCTAGAGGAAAAAGAAAAAAACTAGATTGTTCTAACACTATGACATCTACTATTGATATTTTCAAGTTTTCCACAAATTACTTTCATATCAAAAGCTAAAATCCAAACTATAAATCATTTATGCTCTCTGTCCAACAGGAAAAGACACTTTCACCAAAAATGAAAAAGACAGCATGCCAGGGAGCAACTAGGCAAAACTCTCAATTCTTTATATGACCCACTGCAAGCAGAAACAATGCAGCAATTTCAAGTGCCCATAATTTGGATCTCACCAAACAGTTGGAGTTATCAGCCTTGACTTATGGAATCATTCATTAAAAATGATGATTAATCTCTATACCAAAAAATCTCATAACCTTTCTTGGCTCAGCGAGCTCTAAATAAATGGACTAATGTTGGACCTACAACTATGCTAGTCAATTACTATCCTAGGTAGGTGGCCCCAAGGGGAATTGAACCCATAACTCTTCTTGGTTGCGACCCAGTGTCTTATACCACCCAGCTCACTCCTTGGAATTGATAATTAAACTCATTTTATTATGCTACATCATGACACAAGTACAAACAAAATGAAAAGAAAGTCAGCAAAGTCAATCTTGACAAAACACATCCACAGTTAAGAACAGCAGGAATACTATGTACTACAAATACAGAATTTTACTCAACATAATAGTCCCCCATTTGTCATTGCTTTAGTATAACTTCAAATAACATTCCCATTAATCAGCTACATCAAAGATTATATTGCATATAATGATAAAAACTGGTAAAACAAAAATGACACATCCAAAATGAAAACTTACCTAACCCAACAATTCCTACAAACATCTGGATCACATTCCCTGTCTGCTGCAAAACATGGACATTGACGACTTCGACATTGACTTTTAGCACAATGACAGCCTCTAAATCGATTCTTGCAGCTCTTGGGACATCTAGATAAAAAACTTGATTGAGATTATTCTTGCACAATTGATATCATCATTGAGGGAGAAAAACACACGATACACATTTTCAACCCACATAATTGCCTAAATTGGTCCACAACACAGTCATGGATCAATCCATGTGTCTATAAAGGCAATGTGCAAAACAAAAACACACACGCACTCACCAAGAATGAAAATCCATCTAGATATATGAACCCCATCAAACTGGGAGAGAAATGCAAGTGTTCAAAAAGATTAAAAGAAAACTTTAGTAACTTCCTATTTTCCAATGTAAAATCATTGAAAACCCAGAAAAGCCTTGATGTTTAATTGTGAGATTTGTAATGGAAAATAAGGGCTCACCCACAATACTTTTCACAGCAGGTTCCATTTAGAAGACAAGGGCACTGCTTTCCACAAGCAGTTTGGCAGCCACAAGGATTATACTGCCGGCATGGCTGATCTTTTCTCTCAGTAATCCGTTTCCTAATTGAATGGTAAGCAGCAGACTTCCAAGTATACTTCAACCGGCGAACTTTACCCCTCCTACGTAAAAATCTTGATCTTCTTCTCACTTCATTATTACCCTAATGTTCATTTAAAACCACCACCAACCAAAAATAAAGGGAAAAAAAGAGATTAAATGATATAACAAAATGGACCCTTGTCCTATGCCCTTAATCAAACAAAATATAATACTAACCACAGTTCCATTAAAGTCAAACTTTGCATAGCCTTCAAGAAGAGAATTTGAGCCATCACCTGCTTGGCCGAATAGTTTATTTCCAGAGGAAGTCATGTATTGGAAAACCTCCCAACAAGTCTTCAAACCATTTAATAGGTTTCTGGCTATTAGACAGCTGTTATGACAAAGAAAGATCAACCATTAGAAGGAAAATTATTACACTCGCAAGATAGAAATTCTTTCAAAAACAACGTGTGAAGGCTAACTAAGCAAGTATATTGCAAGGCCCTCTCAAATTAAAAAAAAAAAAAGCTATTTACAAGCGAGTTCCAGAGTTGCCAACAAAAAGTCCCCTGCATGAAGAAACAAATATGAACATACCATATACCAAGAGAAATATATAGCTGAAAGTTACCAAATTACTTCCCAATCGTTGTTGGTAGCATGCATTAGAACTTAATGAAGCCAATGAATGTGGAAAGATTGACTTTAAATACTACAGATAATGATAATTTTTTTTTTTCACAAGAACCAATTGATTACTAGCATTCATTTCAATGACGAGGTTAATGACATCACATTTATGATATAAAATGAACAAACCATTAACATGCATAATCAAATTCATATCCGACCTATATATAAACTAATTTAATGAAAAAGGATGTAGTAATCAGTTGAATAAAACATAATATAAACTCCATAAACTGACCTGTTCCTACCAAATATTTCAACACCTTTATCAAAAAGGCCTTTTTCAATAGCCTTCCAAGATTTATCATCACTTATTTCTTGTTTACATATGTTTTCATCAATAAATTCCTCTTTTCTCAATGTGTCGTTACTACTGGTTGTCGGTGGGTCAGTATTCATCATATTTGACTGACCATCAGGAACTTCACCCCGTGCTAAATTGCAACTGTCCTGAATTTGAAGTTCCTTCTTCCTAGTCCGTCCAGTGGTTGGAGATTTCACATTCTTATGGGAAGTGGAATTAGCATCTTCATTTTCTTTGCGTTTATTAGATCTAAGTTTCATATCACTAGGCAAAGGACCTCCACTAGCAACAGAATCAGAACCAATAGCTGCCATTTTCTTCTGTCTCTTCTGCATGCAAACTAGAACACGTTCGGCAACTCGCTTGCTGTTCCTCTTACGCATTCCACATTTGCCAACAAGCTTACTCTTTGAGGGTGATAAGTGGCGGCTAGAAGTGGTTTCTTGCTTGGGGCCAACCTCTGAGTCGCTGCTTTCTGAAACATTTTTTGCATTTGACGAAGCACTTTCACTTTGGTACGACTTCAGCCTCCTCCTAGCAGGACCAGAAGATTTCTTCCTAGTTGAAGTTTGCGCCCCAGCACAGTCAGATGAAGAGACAGACTTTTCTTCAATATTTCCATTCAATGGGGAACCCACTGTAGTCATTCTTTCTGACTTGAGAACCTAACAACAGTCAATATGAAACTACTTAATATATTGTTTCCAATTTTTCAAGGAGATAAGCCATGCCACATAATCAATCAATATCAATCAAACACCCAGCATATACCGATCGGTAGCAATGTGGGCCACATGGTACATTTTCCACATCTGAATGGTACCACGGAAGTTGTTTCTCAGCCTGGCAACATTTGTACCAAGAAAATATCAGAATCAAATAACACATTCAGATAAATTTAACAATATTATAAAATCAACTCACTGGAAAGACAAGATCCTGTGAACATCCATGTAACCTGCAATCAAAAACCTGCCAATACAAAGAGAAGAGCAATGGACTTAATTACAAGGAGGAAAACGTGAGCGTAATATAAGGAAGCACAGGAATGGTAGTCCTTACAAGACACCGACGACAAAACAAGTTGTCAAAAGAATCCAGAGCTGCTTCAAGATCTTTTTGCAGAAAAGTATTCATGGTCTGTGCCCCATTGTTCCCATTTTTTGAGATTCCTGAAGCATTCTCTTCCTTTATAAGAATTTCGTATCTTGCCTGTATAAGATGTTTGATGGTGTTTCATATCTCTGTAAAGCCAGCAGAAGGCAAATGGGAAACGGCTGGACCAAAGCTTACACTATGACCAGTTTTCATAAAATAAAAAATAGGACATAACAATGGGGTATTAAACAAAAATGTTTTTTTTCCTTCAATCGAAAGATAAAAAACTATAATTCATCAAAACACAGACCAGCAACATCACAATGAAATTAAAAGTGCATACCTTGACTTCAGAAGGGCTTCTAGAGAAACTCTGTGCTAGTGACTCCAGCACAGCATCAGATAAACCAGCTTCTTTGATAGTCATGCTGGTAATTTCAAAACAGAATACAAAAGTAATTAGTTATAAACATCATAATTCATATAAGAGATATTTATATGCCCAACAAGTTGAATTCCTGATAAATTAATTCAGAATGTGTAGCAAAGGGAATATGAATTGTTTCCCGAAAAAGAAACATAGGCTTTCATATATATAATTTTTTATATTTACTAGGGTGTATGAGTGTGTTATAGCAAAACTGTGGCTCATGTTAATGAGCAATTATCTATTGTAATTGTAACCATTAAATCTATATCTGTTAGTCATTTATTTAAAAATTATAATTTAATTTAAACATTTAGATAAAACAGATAAAACAAACTTCAAGTCAAAATCTTTAATGTTGAACTAAAAAAACCACAAAAAGGCAATTTTATTCGGCAATAGAAGCAGTCCACCTCAAAGTACATGATCATGACAGAATGAATGCTTTCAACTCACATATAGCCCACTTCTTATGAGAAAGAACAGAGTATTCTCATAGTCTATCCAGATAAAACATCAAAAAATTTCGTTATCAAGTAAAAGACAGGTGCATATAACGACCATAAAGACAAATCAAGAGCTGATGGAGTGAGGAGTCTTAAAGGAGATCAGTTATTTAGTAGATAATAAAGAGATAATAGTAGTGTTTATCTCCTTGTTAGATTAGGACTCCTAGTTGTTTAATTAAACAATGTAACTAGAGTTATATATATCTCTAATTCTTCATTCAGAAGGTTAGAGTGATCATAATAATAACTCTTTCCTATCAAGGTTTCAATTATCTTCATGGTATCAGAGCATTCTTTCTCTGAAACCTAGAAACTTGATATGACAAAATACGGTGTGGCTTATCCAAGTACCACAACCGAGGAGACCTCCTCCTCAAGTCAACCTTCTGCAAACAGCGGCAATGGGGGTGGAGGGTCAGATCACATACAATTCCCTAACCTTCCCATCACTAGTCATAAACTAAATGGGCACAACTACTTACAATGGTCACAATCCGTGATGATGTTTGTGAGTGGCAAAGGAAGAGATGATTACCTTACCGGAAAAGCAACAGTTCCTGGAGAGACCGATCCAAACTACAGAAAGTGGAAGACCGAGAACAACATGGTGATGTCGTGGCTCATCAACTCGATGAACAACGACATAGGGGAGATTTTTCTTCTCTGTGAAACCGCAGAACAGATTTGGGAAGCTGCAAAAGTAACCTATTCCAGCCATGACAACACGGTGGAATTGTTTAGGGTAGAAAGCACTCTTCACGAGTTGAAACAAGGGGAGATGTCTGCTACCCAGTACTACAATACCTTGACAAAATATTGGCAGCAACTGGACTTGTTTGAGAAGCATCACTGGAAGTGCGCAGAAGATGGAATCAGATACAAGAAGATAATAGAGAAAAAAAGGGTATTCAAATTTTTAATCGGTCTCAATCAGAACCTAGATGGAGTTAGGGGTCGAATTCTAGGCACAAAACCACTCCCTCTACTCCGAGAAGCCTTCTCTGAAGTACGCAGGGAAGAAAGCCAAAAGAAAGTGGTTTTAGAAGCCACTGTCAAATCAGAAACCACTGCCACAGATGGATCAGCCCTTGCAGCAAGAGGAGGTCAAACCCAGTTTAATGACAACAGATTTCGAAAGGGCAACAGACCCTGGTGTGATCACTGCAAGAAACCGGGTCACAAAAAGGAAGGGTGCTGGGTTTTACATGGAAAACCTGCAGATTGGAAACCTAACAGGTTTACCAACCGAGAGAGCCGTGGAAATACAGTGACACAAGAACAACAGGGAACTGCAGATGACTTACCCTTCAGCAAGGAACAGATGGCGGTCCTGCAAAGGTTTTTTACTCAGTCTACACAGAGCAGCCAAAATCCAGTAGTTGGAACAGGGTCTTTGGCACACAAAGGTAATTTTCTTACTGCTTTTAAGGTTGGTAAAGAGAAGAACCAGTCATGGATAGTGGATTCTGGTGCCTCGGATCACATGACAGGTGATGCAACTAGGTTTCATACTTTCCAAAAATACACTGGTAATTTTTCGGTTAGAATTGCTGATGGTTCATTGTCAAAGGTCACAGGTGTTGGGACAGTTGTAATCTCACCAGACCTGTGTTTAAAATCTGTGCTTTTAGTACCTTCTTTGGATTGCAACCTACTGTCAGTTAGTAAAATCACTAAGGATCAAAACTGTTTTGCTGTTTTTTCACACACTCAATGTATTTTTCAGGACTTGGTCTCGGGGAAGACGATTGGCAATGCTAGGATGCGTGAAGGGCTGTACATTCTACAAGAGGACAATTCTGCTAGAAAAGGAAGTCAACCTAGAGAGTATGTGTCGTTTAAGAGTCAAGTCACTGAGTCTGTTACCTTGAATAAGAATAATGCCATAATGTTATGGCACTTTCGTTTAGGTCACCCTAATTTCATGTATCTTGAGAAGTTATTTCCAAATTTATTTATCAATAAAAATGCGAGTCAGTTTCAATGTGAAGTTTGTCATTTATCTAAACACACTCGTAGTTCCTATCCAACTCAATCCTACAAAATTTCATCGCCATTCTCTTTAGTACACAGTGATGTATGGGGGCCATCTAGAGTTGATAACTTTACAGGGGCTAAATGGTTTGTATCATTTGTTGATGATCATACAAGGATCACTTGGGTTTTCTTGATGAAGGAAAAATCTGAGGTATTCCAAGTTTTCAAAAACTTCAATAGTATGATAAAAACACAATTTCAAACCAGGATATGTGTTCTTAGGACTGATAATGGGAAGGAGTATTTCAATTCCAATATGTTTGCATACCTATTAGGAGAAGGAATAGTTCATCAAAGCTCTTGTGTAGATACTCCATAACAAAATGGAGTGTCTGAGAGGAAAAATAGACATTTGCTAGAGGTAGCTAGATCTCTAATGATAGCCATGAATGTTCCAAAGAATTTCTGGGGAGAAGCTGTTTTAACAGCTGCTTATTTGATAAATCGCCTACCTTCTAGAGTTCTAAATTTCCAAACCCCTTGTCAAGTTTTTTCTATGAAATTTCCCACTAATAGGCTCCTATCTCACATTCCACAAAAAGTGTTTGGGTGTACTGTGTATGTTCATAACCATAGTTCTACTCGTAGTAAACTTGACCCAAAAGCCATCAAATGCATGTTCATTGGTTACTCACCTACACAAAAAGGTTACAAATGCTATTCAACTAGTACTAGGAAACTTTATGTGTCAATGGATGTAGCATTCATGGAAGACCAACCCTATTTCCACAAAACTCAAATTCAAGGGGGGAATAAAAATCAAGAATTTCAGTTTTGGGATTCTATTTCGACTGCCCAGATTACACCTAGTGCCCAAACTGGTCTGCCTACACTGACTACACCCCAACCTGACCTGCCTACCCTTGAAACTGAAACTGCTCCTTCTCAAAACAGTCACAGTCCTAGTCAAAACAGTCCTGGTGGTCACAACCCTAATTTGAGTCATCACAGTCCCGTTTTGAGTCTTACTCCTCTTGATCACGAGTCTGATTCCCAAAAACAGTCTGAGTTGATTATATATTCTAGGAAAAAATGTTCTCAAGAAGATGTACAGCCCCACACACAACTTCAGCAGGTCCAAGAAGAAGAACCGAGACTCCAAGTTCTGAATCAAGAGGAAGAAGAGGCTGATACAGGACCGGATCATGAGGAAGTAATTGAAAATACAGAAGGTGAGTTTCCTATTGCTATCAGAAAAGGCTACCGAGAGTGTAGAAATCGACCCAGGTATCCTATGAACAATTTTATTTCCTATGATAAACTGTCTCCTGGGTACCGCGCCTTTGCTATGAATTTGTCCAAGATACAGGTTCCAAACAATATACAAGAAGCACTTGGCAGTCCAAGATGGAAGGAAGCTGTTATGGCAGAAGTACATGCACTAGAGAAAAACAAAACTTGGCAGATTGTGGATCTTCCACAAGGAAAAAAACCAGTTGGTTGCAGATGGGTGTTCACAGTAAAACACAAATCAGATGGCAGTGTTGAGAGGTTCAAGGCTAGGTTGGTGGCTAAGGGATACTCTCAATCATATGGGGTAGACTATCAAGAGACTTTCGCCCCTGTAGCAAAATTGAATACCATCAGAGTGTTGCTCTCTTTGGCAGCAAACTTGGATTGGAATCTACATCAACTCGACATCAAGAATGCGTTCTTGAATGGAGACCTAGAAGAGGAGGTATATATGGCCATACCTCCTGGGTTAGAAACAAAGAACAATGCAAACAAAGTCTGCAAGCTCCAAAAATCACTCTATGGACTGAAACAGTCCCCACGAGCTTGGTTTGGCAGGTTCACCAGGGCTGTGAAGCAAAATGGGTATAGACAATGTCAATCAGACCATACTCTGTTTGTTAAGCACTCAAATGGAGGAAGAATGACTGCTCTAATTGTGTACGTCGACGACATCATTCTCACAGGGAATTGTGAGGAAGAAATCAGAACACTGAAGAAGTACTTGGCAACAGAATTCGAAACTAAAGACTTAGGAGACCTTAGATACTTTCTTGGCATGGAAGTAGCAAGGTCAAGAAAAGGTATTTCGGTCTCTCAAAGAAAGTATACTTTGGATTTACTTAAAGAAACAAAGATGCTTGACTCTAGACCTGCAGAAACGCCTATGGAGTATACAATGAAACTGGGAATGGCTGAGAAAAGCACACCTGTGGACAAGGGAAGATATCAGCGACTGGTAGGTAAATTAATTTATCTATCACATACAAGGCCGGACATAAGCTATTCGGTGAGTGTTGTTAGTAGATTCATGAATGATCCAAGGGAAGAGCATATGCAAGCTGTATATAGAATCCTCAGATACCTTAAAATGACTCCAGGAAAGGGCTTATTATTTGAAAAGCACAGTGACAGGGACCTAAAAATCTATACAGATGCTGACTGGGCTAGTTCCATGGTTGATAGAAGATCAACGTCTGGTTATTGTTCTTATGTATGGGGCAATCTAGTTACATGGCGCAGCAAGAAGCAAGCCGTTGTTTCGAAAAGCAGTGCAGAATCCGAGTTTAGATCCATGGCTACAGGTATTTGTGAGGGTATTTGGTTGAAGAGAGTAATGGCAGAACTTGGAATGGATGATCAAGGCTCGGTTAAGATCATGTGTGATAATCAAGCAGCCATAAGTATGGCGAAGGATCCTGTATTTCATGACAAAACCAAACATGTTGAGATCGACCGTCACTTTATTAAAGAGAAATTGGAAGGCGGGATCATCAAGCTAATCTACACTCCAACATCATCTCAAACAGCAGACATTTTGACTAAACCACTCCCTAGGAGCAGCTTCGAAAACTTAACTCTCAAGCTGGGCATGGTTAACATATATGACCCAGCTTGAGGGGGGGTGTTGTTAGTTAAGTTTGTTTCAGCAGTAGTTGAATTATTACTGCTGTATTTTTCTGATTTATTAGCCATATTTATCTTGTTAGTTATTTAGTAGATAATAAAGAGATAATAGTAGTGTTTATCTCCTTGTTAGATTAGGACTCCTAGTTGTTTAATTAAACAATGTAACTAGAGTTATATATATCTCTAATTCTTCATTCAGAAGGTTAGAGTGATCATAATAATAACTCTTTCCTATCAAGGTTTCAATTATCTTCAGAGAAAATCAAACATGAGTGCTTCAGAGAATTTCTAATGGAGAAACAATCACAAATTCATCAGAATGATTGGGATCTCAGAAAGGAAAAATGATTCAAGAAGCCAATTCATATAGTTGACACAAAACCTTCAAGGTAGGTTGAGTTTGGATGAGGCACTTAGCAAGGAAGATAGGAATGTAAAGAAGTAAGATTAAGTCTGGATTACAACAAAGTATATTGCTAAAGGTTGAAAATGGACCTAGAAAACAACATATAGGTAAAATTGTTAACACAAAAACATGAACTAGAGCAAATGCTAAGAAAGCAACCAATGATCAACAGGCAATGGATGACAATAGAAGTACTAAAATAGAAAAGTAAGAAACAAAGAAAATCACAAACTTCATGGATTAAATAAGATAGTTTGATTATACCAACCGAAGAATATAATCTTCAGAATTCACAAAATCTCGTTTGTCCTCTTCTTCCTCAATTGCTTCTTCCTCACTGTCACTGCAGATTAGTGCTTCACCGCCATTTTGATCATAATAAATTCTCCTTCGACCCAGCACTGACTGATCCTCTGTCATTCTTTGATTTCTGCACCAAAATCATTATAGATCACCATCAAATTGAACAAGCTAAACCAAAATTTTGACAAACAAGAAACTGATTCTATTAATATAAGTACAATTTCATTCAGAAATTATACTTTAAAACGTTGACATATGCACACAATATTTCCAATCACCATTCTAGTAATAAAATGCATGTCCTTAAAATGCAATCCTGATAAAGACAAGAAGAACAGGTAAAAAGTGTGATATTTAATCTGTCTGTTTGGATTCCAACAACAAATGTATTATCAATGAAAAGATTCTTACTACCATTTTTATAGTTAAATATCCAATGCTTTCAAGTTACATGCTCACTTGTCTGTATTATTGATAACAAACAAACCAAAGTCAAAAAGCTAACCCTTTTAACTTGTGGAAATTATGATTGGGTAAAGAAACAACTGATATATACAATGTATAACTGAGATATTTTGTAAACGATATATTTTGTTATCAGAATTTTATTGAGAAACTCTAATATAAACAAGATATAAGGAAAAAGAACTTAAAAATAACAGGAACAGTCCCCACTGAACGAAGGAAGCAAAATCATAGTAATTGTATCACCTATCTAGAAATATCCAGGTAGTATAGGGAGGTAATCTTTTAATTTCGGCGAGCTTAATAGCGCGAACAGCATTCTTTACAGGAATGTTAGAAGCATGGCCATCTTCCTGAGAGCTATGGATATCCCTGTCCCCATTAATTACATCAATACCATTCTGCATTCCATGTAAATCTTTTTGCCCCTTTGTTAGTAGATCTATACAATTATCTGCACAAATTATCTGATTGTTTCTTCTTTCTATTGACAGTCTATATAGCTGGTTCATGATATCAACCAACTTTTGCCTATTTTCTTCCACTCTTCTCTGAAACAATAAAAACAAAGCCTGATGAGATATTAACTAACAAACATGAAGATTAGACCCAAAGCATACTATTTAAATCGCAATCAGATTACCATAGAAAACACACCTTTATGGAAACAAAGTTATCAGCCGCAACTTGTTTCTTCGTAGAATCAATAACACACAAAACATCCTTCTGAGTTGAAGTTTTATCTTGTGATTTTGTCATCTGTATAAACTCCAACAAACCATTAACATAGAAATAATCACCAAAGTGTAGGAAAAAAAAGATTTAATATAACAGAAGAACTAAAGTTACAATCACCAGACAGCAAACAGTAGCAGAAGGGAAAACCTTAATTGAAAACTTAATGACCCAAAAATTAACAGAAAATCATAAACTAAAAGCAAAACAAGATAAAATACACAACTTGAATTTCAGCTTTGGAATGTAATGACTTGTTCAGAGCACGTTAAAAATAAAAGAAAATTTTCGGCAACAACTTCAAAAAAAATCCAAAAAGATGCACCAAAATGTAGATCATTACACCAAAATAATCATAATTCGGGGTATAACCACTCAAACCTAAAAAATCAAATCCACACACAATGCAGCTGCATTTTTCCACATCTATCTAAAGTATTAAATTATTAAAATTAGACATTCATTTACTAAGATAATCTCAAAAGTGCAGCAAATTATTTACGACAAAAAACAGAAAACAACAATAGTCAATGAAGGAGCATTGTCGAAGTTTGACATGCATTTTCTGGAAAGAGTTTGTAAGAGAGAGGAGAAATTCAAAATCAAATACCGAAGAGTCCTTAGAAGGCTCCGATCTGCTCCCGGAGGCAGAAGGCGGTACCTTCGAGGCCATCGTGATTAGAAGCGGAATCCGTAATGTGGGTCCGGATCTGGATCCGACTCATGCAGAGACAATGCCGCATACGGTAGGGTTGGTGAGAGGAATTGGCGGGCGGCTTAAAACCCTAAATTAAACATTTGTTCTGGTTCTCAATTTTTTTTTTTTGGGGTTCTATAATTTCCTTTTTTTTTTTTCTTTTTTTCTCGGCTTTTAAATGGGCTTTTGTTTGTTTGTTTTTTTTTGTTTTTTTGTTTAAATAATTTGATTTAATTATAAGAGTTGGTGGTTAAGCGCGTGAGTATAATTGATTCTTTTGTAATGGACCCAATGTGGTATTATAATAAAATTGGGGGGAAAGTGGTTTGAATATGTACTGTACACAAATTATTCCCCAAAGTAACAATATTTATACCCCTCTAAAATTGTATGTATAGCTCAAATTATTATTTTTAAAATACCCATACTACACTTGGATCAAACTATTAGAAAGATTAAAATAATTTTATTTATAATTTATAAATTATATATTATGTTAATATAATAATTAATAGTTAAGTTATTAGTGGTAAACTTCACACCCTTACATATTAATATTGTAAATTCGAGTCGTGTCATATCTGTAAAATTTTAAATTTATATTTAAAAATAATTAATGATTGATATGCATATACAAATATGCATCTAAAAACTAATATTTTAATATCTACTCATAGCTCAAGTGGTTAGTGCATCTCCATCCCACCTCAGTGGTGAAGGTTCAATTCTCACCATACACATTTATCAACATGTGTGGATAATTTTCTCCTCTTATTGTGGGGTAGATGTAACGCCCCTAGTTTTTCTTAAATATGAAAAATATTCTTTATTTATTATCAAGCATGCAAAAGTGAGGTATGTAATGCATCTAGTATAATAGAAAAGAATAAAATTATAAATATTTATTATATTGTGAGATTTATTTTTGTGAAGTTTTAAGGGAATAATATTTTTGGAAGCATTTTCTAGAGAGGAATTAAATTTAGAAATGAATGAGAGGATTTGATTGGTGGAAAAATATATTTGCGAGACAAAGAATGATAAAGAATTTGGTGATCCATGTTATTAAGAAATCATCCAATGAGAGCAAGCCGACATTAAAGTAAAAAGGTTACATGAATTTGGTTGACTTATAACTAGGTGGGATTAGTTTGAATTAAATTGATTTATAGTTGAATAATTAACCAATTAAAAGTCATTTAAGTGGACTAAGAACATGTTGGGCATTTAGAAAATTGTTAACGGGCAAATTAGGCAATGAAATCATAACTATATAAAGTGAGAAGTGAGATCAAAAGAAAAAAATTCTGCACTCTTCCATTTCCCTCTTAATTTTCTTTACTTCTTTCACTAGAAAACACATTAATCTTCCCTCCTTATGCCATATAAGAATTCCAAGTTTCAATTAGAGTGATATCCATAAAGTTTTCAAGCCTTAGATCAAGAGAAAATTGAATAATTTCAAGTTAGTGGGTTGCTAGGAAATTCAAGTAAGTAGGAAATTGAGTTGTGAATGTTAGAACTACATTTTAGGCATGCTAGAACTAGTAATTATGCATTAGAATTGTTAGATTTTATTTTTATTGATGAACCTTATATTTTTGTAGAGCTAAAAGAAACCTTAGACAAAGAAATCCAAGGAAAAGAGAAGGAGATGGTTTAAAAGTGTAATTGGAGGCTTGAAGAGGTAAAATCAAGCATTAGAAAGGTTAGTGTACACTTAATTTGAAAACTTCTATTTTCTAGTAGGACATTAATAGATATGAATTTTTAAAATCTTATGTTTTTGGATAAATTGTTTTGAAAACTATGCTTGAATAATATTTGTGGATTGTTTTGATGTGTTTAAATGATGAAATTGATTTATGAAAACATACATAGCTGCCCTAACGTGATATATGGTGTAAATGTGGATATTTTTAATGCTTTAATTCATATTTGATGTTATTAGATTGCATGTTGAATAAGTTATAAAATAGTTTGACAATTTGAAGAGAAAGATAGGAATTGAAATCGTTTTGGCCGAATATGAGTAGAGTGGAATGATGTTGTTTTCTTTAATATTAAATTGAGCTAAGAATTGATAAATGACTCTCTTTGACATTAGAGATGCAATACTTTGATTTAATATGAAAACTATAAGCATGACAAGTGTATAAATGTGGTTATACTTGGTGAGAGTTTAGTTAATAAATGGAAATGTTAAGATATATATATATATATATATATATATATATACATATATATATATATATATGCTATGTTGTATTTAAATTATAATGGCCCTAGTAAACTTGAACATTGATAGGTGGGGATTGGAGATTAGCATGCCAGTAGGGTTATTATTGCTGTACTGCACCAGAAATACCATTGTGATAATTATTACTTTATGGACTATGAGAGGCACCGAGTGTCAGGTCATAGAATTGGAAAATATATGCGAAACAATACGGCGGGAAGGCACCGAGTATCTGAAGATGAAAAAAACATATATTCCAATCCATGGTATCATGTTAATGTTTACTAAGAGCATTGATTAAAAGAAAAATATATATACATATAATGAAATTATAGGTAAGAACATTTGTGTGATTGCATATGAAGAATGCATGGAAAGGTATAATGCATGTTTACCACTTTGTTTGGTTATAATTGAGTAATGTATGTTAGTACCTTATATAGTTATATTTGATTCATCGGAAACTTTTTCATTTATAAAATTTATTATATGATATTTATAATCCAAATTGTAGATTCAAATTAGTGTACACCCACTAAGCAAATGTGCTTAGTGCGTTGAATTTATCACGTATAGGTGATAGAGTTTACCGGGTAGATAAAGATTGAAGGGCGGACATCTGCATGGAAAAGACTGAGTCATATCCATCCTTATTTTTGGGTAGTCATTATTTAACTCATACTTATGTAATTATTAAATAATGCATGTAACAAAAGTATTGTAAATATTTGTAATGGCTAAGTCATGTAAATATCGACTAATAGTTTTTATTGTATAAAAATATGTAACTTTGTTGCTATTGTATTGTTATTTATTCTCATGATGAAATGATAAGGTAAAGTCGTGCAAAAAAATGGAGGGGCATGCATAATAGTTGGACAAATTTTGAAGTGTGGAATTTGTGAAAGATTATGATTTTCTTGTAGTAAATTGGAAAAGTCCAAAATTCAGGGAAAACTCTGGCAAAAATTTTTTTATGGAAAAATAAACTTGACCATTTTCAAAATATAAATACATTAAAGTTTTTATTTCTTTTAATGGTTTAAAGTTTGGTTTTTACAAACTTAAAATCGTTTTGTATATAAATAAATAGAATGAATGGAAGAAAAGTAGCACTCTTTAATTCGATTATAGTGGCTCGGGTAAAGGGGTGTTACATTATATGTCTCCCGTTATGGGAGTAGATATCCGAACTGCGCGTTTATTAATTTATCTCGGCAGGTCCCAACAGTTATTAATCTTGTAATTGTACCCCCTTAAAAAAAAAGCCTAACATTTAAAAAAAAAATACATAATATAATTCTTTAAATTAATGTCAATTTAAAATTGTAAAGACCATTTTTAGATTATTTCTAAATTATTGAAATACGACTTTTAATTTATTATCCTATTCTGGTTGCAAGTTTCTTATCCTATTCCGAAACATAAACTACCAGTTTTAGAAGTGCATACTCAAATGAGGATATTTGTGTTCAAAATGTAGCATTTTATGAAAGTATTGAAACAGGTGAGTTTGACAATCATTAAGGTTGTGTTTGAGATTATTGTATCTTAGGAAATCATCATTTATAGGCTAACTCTAAAAATAATCAGTTTAAAAGAAAAGTTGATAGGTGTTTAATAAATTAATTTTAGAAATAATCAACTTAACAAAAAGAAAAAAGGAACATATTCATGTAAAATGACTAAAATGAACATTATAACTAAATGTAATATATTATTTCATTTTTATTTTATTTTATTTATTTATTATTTTTTAGGTGAATTTTTTAAATTTTTATTTTTTTTTTCAACTTCTTTTCTTTATTTTTTTCAGTTTTTTTTTTCAATTTCAACTTTTTTAATTTTTTTATTATATTTCATCAATAATTTAATAAATAAATAAAAATAACAAACTTTAATTAAAACATTGTTAATAATTTAAAAACAGAGTTCCTCTAATAATTTTTTAAAATTTTATATTAATTTTTTTAAAATAAATAAATATAAATAAAATTTAATTAAAAATATTAATATTTTTAAAAATATCATAATCTAGTAATCCTCTCCAATATATTTTCTAATTTTTTTAAATTTTATGTTAATTTATTAAAATAAATAAATATAAATATATAAAATTTTAATTTAATTTAAAAATATTAATATTTTTAAAATCATCCGAGGAGGCAAGGAATCTTCTAATCTTCATTGCCTCTCATATTTTTTTTAAAATTTTAATTTTATATAATTTATTAAATTAAACAAATAAAAATATATATTCTTATTTTTACTTTAAATTTTAAATTTTTAATATTTTAGATTTTCAAAATAATTTAATATATAATAGTATTATTATCTTTTGATATAATAATAAATAAGGGTATTATAGTCATTTTATAATTTTTGGAATAACTTCCCCATAATTAGCTGTGAAAAGTAATCTACAACCAACTTCTCAAAATCGGCTTATAGGATAAATATATTATAAAATAAGCGGATTTTGAGAAATTTACCAAACACATTTTTTAGTCAAAACTTATAAAATAAGTGATTATTTATCAATAAAAAAATAATATCAAACACACTGTAAGATTTATTAATATTTCAATTTTCTCATTTATTTACCATATTCATTTAATTATTCATGAATCTTGATTTATCTATTTTTATTTTAAGTGAACAAATATTTGGGTTTAAGTCATGTAAAGGTAAGAATATTTTACTTAGTATTGTTTTCTTTAATTAATTTGTTTACTAATTAACTTGTTCCTATTCTAATAAGTTTAGTATTGTTTTAAGAAATTCACAATATGCAAGCTTAGAATTGAAGGTTGAAGGATGCAATTCCAAGGCCAAGCAAGGATATGTTTGAAGTGGATTGTTCTGTTCGTGTTGGGATGGAAATTTTTTTTTTTTGAATGATTTTGTTGGATTGTTTCTTTAAGCTTTGGACTGTTTATTTGGATGATTATTTTTTTCTGCTATTTCTTTTTTGCTACTTGGACTGTTTGTTGGACTGAAAAATTCTGAAAATTTATTTTTGGAATGTTAGCTGCTTTAGTGCATGCTGGCTGCTGAAAATTTCTGCTAACTGCTTTTTTTGGTACATAAATTTCTGCTAACTGTTTTCGGTTGGACAGTTGTAAATATAATTTTGGAATGTTTTGATTAGGGACTGTTTGGTAACCACTTTAATCTGGATGATCCCTTTTTTTACTGTTCACTAAAGATCTTGGACTGTTTCTATTCTTTTGACTTTTGAGTTTTAAATACTATTTTGGGGGAATTACATAAACACCCTAACGTTTGGTAAAATTATACGAATAGATAAGGTTTGACTATATCAACACAAACCTCACATGACGTTTGAAAAATATTGCACAAATATCCCATGCCATCAACTTGAGACCGTTAGTGTCTAACGGTTAACGATCAAAGTTAGAAAATACCTAAAATACCCTAATTTTTATTTTTAAAAAATTTTAAAATATATATATATATTTTTAAATTTTCATATATTAAATCAATAAACAAAATAATTAATTTTTTTTTTTTGTAAAAAAAGAAAGCAAAGGACCAAAAGATATGGTCCTTCACTTACTCCATATCAGATGGGGGATGGAGCTTTGCGACCACCGGCACACGCTCGTCGGAGTGTGCACCAGTGGTTGGTAAAAAAAAAGTGTTGCCATCTAATTAAAGGACATAACCATCTCGCATAAGACATAACCATCTCGCATAACTCTGTCGTTTCCGTGCATCTCTACCTCCTAAAACCCACCACTAAAACCCATCAAACTAAACTCTCCATCTTCGTCTACTTCCATGGCGGTGGCTTCTGCATCGAATCCGCCTTCTCGTTTTACAACCACAAATACCTAACCATTTACTCTCTCAAGCCCAAGTTGTCGCGGTCTCTATCGAGTACAGGCTGGCCCTAGAACACCTCATCCCTGCCGCGTACAAAGAGTGCGTCGGTGTTAAGATTTTTGCAGCCATATTTTTGCATCCTTACTTATGGGTATCAGAGACAATAGGATCGGAGTCCAGTGATAACCATGAGCACTGTATGTGTTAGATAGTTTAGGATTTGGTGCTCTATCATCGAATCATATTCTCATATTTTTTTTCCTTTCTGGTGATGCAGTGTGGTGTTGAAATTCTATTCATAATGCAGATAAAGATGTTGATGTTTGATGAGATGATGAAATTTTTTTATGTTGATTTTGTTTTGTTTTGTTTTGTTTGTATTTTTGGAGATGTTTGATGAAAATGGTGATGTTTAATGAAGAGATTTTTTATTATTATTGATTTTTAATTGATATGAATGTGGTTTCTTTGTGGATTAGTATTCTTAAAAATGATTGGATTTTATGGATTGATGAAGATGGTTGCATTAATGGATATTATAAGATGGTTGGGTGATGTTTAATGATTTGGAGATGGTTGGGTGAATTGATATTTAAAGATGGTTGGTGAGGAAGATGAAGAGTTTTTTTAATTAACTTTATTATTAACTAATATATAAGTTAATTGTTTAATATATTAAATTTTATTTTTTTAATTTCTAAAAATAAAAATGAAGGTATTTTAGGTATTTGCTAGTTTTGACCATTGACCGTTAGATACTAATGGTCTCAAGTTGACGATAAGGGATATCTGTACAACATTTTCAAACGCCAAGTGGGGTTTGTGTTGATATAATCAAACCTTATCTATTCGTAAGTTTATTTAATTCCCCCTACTATTTTAATATTTAGTAGTCTTTTTGGGCTGAAATTATTTTATAGGCTGAGTCAAATCTAATTGAACCAAAAACCAAACTCAAAAACATTGATAAATGGACTTAAAATTATAAAAAATACATGTTTCATTCATAGGCCCATTAAGGCCCAATAAGGCCCAGAATCGAAATAACCGAATCGAACCGACACAAAGGAAACGTGTTCGGTTCAGTTCATCTTTCTCTTCTAAAATTGGTATGTTCGGTTTTGAATATGGAAAAACTAAACATGTGTTGGTTTGGTTTGATTTTGGCCAAAGCCAAATCCACCCTACATATCCTACCCCTACACATGCCAATAGAGGTGAGCACACTGAGATGGCAATCGAACTAGGATTATCTTATTCGATCCGGTTCGAATGCGAGTTTGGATCCTAATTTAGTCCGAGAAATTAGACAAAAAAATCTAAACCCGATTAACTCCGAATCCAATTTTCGGATATGAAACTAGAAATCACTGTGCGGCTTCGGATTGAAAATTATCTGAATCCAAATTCCTGCCCGAATCCCAATCCGGTCCTAATCCGATCCGTAAAAATTCAAAATCTGAAACATATCCAAGCCGAAAAAAATAAGTATTATTTTATCCGATATCCCATTCAATTTTTTTTATTATTTTATAAAACATATAATAAATAAGTATTTTGTGTTCAAATATAATTTTTTATTCATTTGATTAATTATATAAAGCGGATACATTTTACTCAAAATTACTTGATAAAATAATAAAATATCTTAATAAAGTAATTAAATATTAATAAAAGGGAATCAAATCATAATATTTTTTTTAACAATCCATCTTAGTATTATTAAAAAAAAATTAAAGAATTATTTATTAAAAAATCTTTAAAAAGTCTGAATATAATCCAAAAAAAATCCAAATCCGGTCCAAAATCCGAAAAAATACATGTGAATCCAAACCACATATTTTAGGATTTTTATGGTTGAGACTTATTTATGGATTTTTTTCTTCACATCTGTTTTCTCACTTATTTTTTTTTTATTTCCAGATATATTTTATCTTTCTTCTTTTTTTTTTTTTTCAAATCTCTTTTATCTCTTTTTTTTTCTTGTGTTTATTTTTAGATCAACTTCCTCTCTCTTATATGTTATCTCTCTTCTTCTTGTGCTTGTATTAGGAAGAGAGTTGTATTTTTATCAAAAATCCATTTTAGGTGCTATAAAACTTATATTATTAAGTTGGTGATAACCCTATAAGTTTTCTTTTGTTGGCCAATGAATTTAATTCTGAATAAAAACGCTCTCAAGCACTTAAAACCCATGTAATGTTTGAAATTTAACGTGTAGTAATAGAGAAAGAGAGAAAAAAAAATAGTGAGAGTATTGGAAGAGAGAAGAAAGTTAAATATTAGAGAGAAAGAGTATGAACGTCGTAGTGAACAAAATAACCCTAGGCCGAAAGGTCAAGCCCAACATATATGGAGCACAAAACCCATTCTCTAGGTCCATGAATTCAAGAGGTATTAAATGGGCCCATGGAAATGTATTAAAGAGGTATTAAGGGCTAAAAATAAAATTTTCCTTTACTTATTACAAAAGTACAATTTAATGTAGTGGGTACCACTCGCTTATAATGTTTCTCACTCCAACAACATAAAACATGACAAAGCTCTTCAAAAAAAAAAAAAACATGACAAAGCAATGTGTGTGTGTATATATATATATATATATATATTAGTAACTTTACTTTAGTCCCACTGTATATATATATTTTTTTAGTTTGTGAGGTCTTTAATATTTTTTAAATAGATTAAATTGATTATTTTAATCAACTTTTTAATGGTCAATCATATAAGATTATTTAAAATATAATTCAATTAATAAAATTATAATTAAAATATAAAAAAATTAAATAGAAAAAATTAATAAAATAATATTAAACTAAATTATAAAAACTTAAAAATATAAAATCTATTAAGGACCAATTTTGGAAAAGTCAGGGACCACGCGAACCAAAAAAGAAATATAAATAAAAGAAATGATGTTTTATTAAAATATAGGTACTAAATTGAAGTTCCCCTATATCTATATTTCAAAAGAAACAAAGGAATACTTAAAACAGATATTTATTTATGGATAAATTGTAATAAAATACCCTAATATTTGGTTATATTGTAATAAAACCGTACTTTTACTTAAACTACAATTTAGTATCCGGAATAATTATCAACTTGATCCCTAACTATTTAAAAATATCACTTTTTAACTTATTTTTACTTTTTTAACTTACATGGTCCCTATATTTTACAAAATACATCAATTTAATTCTTATGAGCAAAATTTTGATGGTCAAACCTGACATAAAATATAAATTGACAATTTTACTTTTTTGTTAAATTATTAAATTAGAATGATGCTTTTACCCTTTAACTTTTTAACAACTTTACCTATTTGGATAATACAAGAAATTGACATATATTAAAAAAAATTAAATTTTTTTAAAAACACTTAAAAATATTAAATAATAAAATAAATGATAAAATTCATTAAGAATACAAATTAAATATAAAAATATTATAAAAATAAAAAATCTTAAATTAATATTATTTATTAAAAATAAAATAAAATTTAAGATTGAATACTTATAAAACTTAAAATTTAGTAATTTAATACATACATATATATATATATATAAAATAAATTTATATATATTATAGTTTTATTATTATATATTATAATATAATAGTAATAAATGTATACATATTGTATTTTGATTATATATAATGTATATATACTATATAATATACTTTATGTATATATAATAATTGAACATGTTAGTTTTTTTAACTAAATTTTGAGTTTGATAAGTATTCAATCTTCAATTTTAATTTTAATTTTAATAAATGATGTTCCTTTTAAGATTTATCATATTTATTTTTTATTTAATCTTTTGAAGTGGATTTTAAAGTTTTTATAATACTTATCAATTTATTATTGAACTATCAAAATAAGTAAAATTGTTAAAATGTAAAAAGTTGAAAGGTAAAATCATCTTTCTAATTTAATAAAAAAGGGTAAAATGATCAATTTATATTTTATATCAGGTTTGACAGTCAAAATTTTGGTCATAGAAGTTAAATTGATGTATTTTGGAGAAGTTAGGGACCATATGAGTTAAAAAAGTAAAAACAACTCAAAAAGTGATATTTTCAAATAATTTAGAGACCAAATTGATAATTATCCGATGTGCTAAGTTATAGTTTAAGTAAAAGTATGTTTTCCTTACAATATGACCAAATATCCAAACATTCCATTCCAATTTGCCCTCCATTTATTTATTGAAAATAGGATATTTCACTTCCAAATAAAACTAGTTATCCAAATATTTATCTAATTTAGTATTGTCATATATTGAATTAGATTGAATATAATATGATTCTAAAATTTGACATGAATGATGTTTTGAAATTTGTTTTTCCACCGCTTAATATGACTCAATGGTAAGGGTGTTTATTCAGTCTAACAATGTCCCAAGTTCGAATAATCACCGCCACAAGTGGTATTTAAATATATATATATATATATTTAAAATTGTACAATTACAAAAGTAATTATAAGGCTGTCGGGATCTGTTGAGATCAAAACTATGCACATATACTGGTACATACTTATGGTGAGACTTGAAATCTTAATCCCTACCACTAAAGTAAATGAGGTGGTATACTAACAATTTGAGCTATGAGTGGATGTACACGTTATGAAATATTTAATTATATTTTAAATTATCTTAAAAAAAATTGTGGTCAGGGAAGATAAAGATATTATGGGTGAATTGTACTAACATGACCTGACATTTGACATACTGATACTAAAAATGCGAGTTTAGTCATATTTACATGTTAGTACTAATATTTGATCACGTTGATCACCGTTAACTTAATAGTGGTCTTAACATTTGAAGAGTATAATGATCTTTTGTGTTTAATTAATGTCCTCCATCCATCAAACAATCTCCGCTATTATTATTTTAAAAAAACAAAATAATTTTTAAAATAAAAGTTGAGAGAAGATTTGGAAATTTTTAAATCTGTCCATAGCAATTAGAGCGAGACAGAGAGTGTCGCTTCATCGCAGATAGAAAAAAGCTCTATGAATGGAGCATATATGATCTCTTTTTTTTTTCTTGGAATTTGGATGAAGATTTTTCAAATCGGACATTAATTTTTATTTTCTTGAAGAGTGCTTGAGGAATTAATTTTTAAATTAATTATTTATTAAATGAATAGGGTGATGGTGGGGTATTGGAGATGGTTGATGGTGTAAACTAAGGAGATGGTGATGGTGGTGTTGGAGATTTGATTTGATTTTTTTAATTTATTATTTTTATAATTACTACGATTATTTTTTAAATAGGAATAGTTTTATTATTTTAGTATAAATTATTGATTAAACCGTAAATTTTAATCGAATCAATTAACGGTAAGATATTAACGTGAAATTATGACTAAATTTGAAGTTTTCATATTATTATGTCAAATGTCAAATATGTTAGCACAATTCACCCTTTAAATATAATTTATATTAAGATTAGTACAGTATCATACACTTACACCTTAAATTTGTGAGTTCGAATTATATTCTTATTTTTAAATTTTAAATTAATTGTAATAGGTTTTTTTTTTAAAAAATTCACCGTTTTAATATAATTTTTCAATCCCATCATTATGGGATTTATTGAAACCTGTCATGGGTTTTGCTAGACCGACGAACACTGGATATAATTCGCTGTAGTTGAAACCAATACATTGTGATGCGAAAGGCTCCAAATGTTGTATAAGTCCACATGTCTTTTGTAGAATTCGGTGTTGTTACCGATCTTCCAAACGTGGCCTTCGTTAGCATTTCTATTGGGACTGGGAATATAATAAATGAAATGGTATGATTAGGCTCAGATGACCATAGAAACTCAGTAATTTCCTGTAAGAAGAGTCTTGGGCTTGTGGCTTTGGTATCTTCAACTCTAGACAGGCAATTAAATTTTCTCGGCAAAAAAATGCTAAAACCTCAAGCTTGCATTATCGAGAAGAGCTATGCTAGCCACAGTCGCCTTAGTTTGTTGATATGTATCAACAACATTTTATCAACTTTTTTTTTATCAACTTTTTTTTCTTGTTAATTACGACACTGCTATTCATTAATCCCATCAATTTTTTATGTAATTACAATATTACCACTCACCCTATTCATCAATTAATTCAATCAGATTTTTCATTTCATTTTCACGGCTCTTCATCTCTCTCTCTCTCTTTTATCTCTCTTTTTTTTTACTTAGTAAAACATCATGAACTAATTAAAGTGTATACAAGGTGTTTGTATAATTGTTTCTTAAAAGAACATTGACAAGACCATTGACAAACTTGAGAAAAATTGTTGAAAATGGATCTAACCAATTTGTCAAGTGAGGTATTAGTTCTTTTTTTAACTTTTATTTTTATATTTTTATGGCATATATGTTTTTTTATATATTTTAATAGTTATTTTTATCATATCAAATATTATTTTGTTTTAATTCTATGCTAATTTTTATTAGTTTATTATTTTAGTTTAAATAAAAATTATAATTTAATATTATATTTGTTTATAATTAAAGAATAACAATAAAAATATGTTTAGTGTAACATCCCGACTTTCGGATAAATAATTTTGAATATGTGGATAAAATTTTTTGTGAATTGAGGGGTGTAAATGTAATTAAATGTATGTTTATTTTTATGGTTTTCAGGTGGACCAGATGGAACGGTCTAAAAATGATGCATGAAAAGTGAAAAACTGGGACAGTGAGTACTGCGACCTGGTCATCGCGACCACAGGTCGCGATAAGCTGCTCGCGATGAAAAAAAATGAAATTCGGGTAGTGAGCATGGCGACCACCAGCGCGACCAGAGCACCGCGAGATGTGCTCGCAATGAAGGCGGTAGAGTTGCTCCAGTGAGCAACGCGACCTGCTGGCGCGACCACAGGTCGCGACGACGGTCGCGATGACCGAAATAATATAAAAAAAAAAGTTAGCTTCTCAAAGAAGCCAACGAAACAGAAGAGAAAAAAGAGAGGGCAGAGAACGAGAGAAAAAGAAAAAGAAAAGAAAAGAAGAAGAAGAAGAGGAAGAAGAGAAGAAGAAGAAGAAAAGAAAGAAAAGGGGAAGAGAAAGGAAAAAGGAGAAAGAAAGGAAAGAAAAGAAAAAGAAAAATTCAGAAGGAAAAAGGCGGAGAACCGGTAAAACAGTATCCAGGTTGGTGTACACACGTTTCTGAACTTATTTTTGATAAATGTTTTGATTTCATAAGTCTGGAAATATAGTTATGGATTTTATATATATTTGTATGGATTTGTTTATATACTCGTATTGTATTTTTGCGTATTGTTGGACTTTTGGGTGATATTCTGCTATTCTGGAAATTCGAATAAAAACGTATGTGTTCAAAATCGGCTTTACAATTATTGTTTGATTTTCCTTTTATGAATTTTGATTTAAAAGAATATACGTTGATTTCTGAAATCAAAGAATTAATTTGTTATGATATTTAAACGGCCCTGATATATATGTATAGGGATATATGGATATAGAAGATTGACATGTCAATTGGGTGAATTTATGGCAGTACTGCACCGTTATGTATGATGTCTCTGATTGTGGATTATACGGACACCATTTCCTCGTGAAATGGGAAACCGACTGTGAAAATATCTGGATACCATTTCCTCGTGAAATGGGAAACCAACTGTTTATATAGAGGGATACCATTTCAAATGAGATGGGAAATGTAGCACCCCCCGACCCGACCCGGCCGGACCGATCCGGGGCGCGCTACACGGACTTTCTAACTTTTTCAAAACTTCATTTTACGTTTTAAAATCATTGTGAGCCCATAAAAACAATAATTAAACTTTTTACGAAAATTCGGCAGAGTACCGTTTGTTTTTCGGACTTTCCAAAACCTGCTTTTACACAAAACGATTCCAATACAATTTCAATAGCAACACTTCTATATCACTTCAAACAGTTGCGCACTCTGCCGTTTAGTGCGACTTATCAAAATAGTTTATAAAATAAATTAAAACAGACTTTAATAATTACAAACATTTTTAATAATAAAAGACATAAATCATAAACTAATTTATTACAAAACATTTTACAAAACGTATTTACAAATTCCCTGTATATGCATGCTTTCAGAATATATATACACATAACAAAAATATAGCTACCCAACTGTACAATCTCTGTGACTCGGTCTGCAACTTGCTCTTCCTTCAGTCTTTAGCTTCCTCCGGATTCCTGGTACCTACGCGTTAGACACAAAACTAACGCGCTAAGCATAAAGCTTAGTGGGTGTACTAAAAACTCAATTAAATAAATCACAATATATATTCCATTCCATTTCAAAACGATTAAATTTCTAAATCAAAACATTAAACAATTTCAATCACTTTAATATCAATAATGAGATCAATATACGAATGCTATCAATAAAATCATTCAGTACACTTTTCAATTCCAATCAATTCTGGCCCGCTAGAATACTAAACATATACGGACTGGAATATGGGTCAAGCTCCCAACCCCCAGAACGAATTCTGAGGAGGTACGTGTCTCCCAACTCTAGGACCGTGGGTACGGAACCTAGAGAGGTACATAGCTCCCTATCCCAGGAACGAATCCTTGGGAAGGTACATTAACTCCCAACCCCCAGGACGAATGCTGAGGAGGTACGTATCTCCCAGCCTCTGGACGAATCCAAGAGTAGGTACATCAGTATCATCAATATCAATCAATCAGTATCGGCGCAGTACTGCTCAATAAAACCCAGCTGGTATACCAACCTCCTATATCCATTTCTATGTCTAAGTATCCTAGGGCCGTTACAATAAACGATTTTCAAGTATTCGCAATAAATTACAAATCATAAACAATAGTCATGCAAGCAACTAAATCAAGTATTTTAACGAAATCGAAATATTCAAACCACAAACGAATGCGATCTAGTATAAATTCTTTCCATAATCAACCATAAGTATATCAATCATCAATTTTTTTACACATCGAAAATCGAAATCGAAAATATTTAACGAAAATCGAAATCGAAAACATTTAACGAAATCGAAATCGAAACGAAAACAAGAAACGAAAACGAAAACAATAACGTAAACGATAACGAAATGCTTTTCGTAAGAATTCCGAAAACAAAAGTACACCAACCTCGGTACCGTTTTTCGTTCGAGCAACCGCGGTTCCACGATTTCTTTCCCTTCTCTTTTTCCTTTCTCCTTCTTCCTCTTCTTCCTCTTTTTCTTTTCTTTTCTTTCTTCTTCTTCTCTCTTCTTCTTCTTCTTTTTCTTCTCTCTTTTCTCTCCTTTTTCTTTCTTTTCTCGGTCACTCTCTCTCTTTCTCGCCTCTGTCTGAGTTCTGTGTGTTTCTCGCTTTCGCGAGAAGCTTCTTCTTTTTTTTATATTTTTTTCGCTACCGCGACCGCCGTCGTGACCTGTGGTCGCGGCACCAGGTCGCGATGCTCACTGGAATGCGCGCACCGCCTTCATCGCGAGCGCGCCTTGGTCGCGCGAGTGGTCGCGTTGCTCTCTGCCCGTTTTTGACAATTTCATCGCGAGCAGTCCATCGCGACCTGTGGTCGCGGTGCTCACTGCCAGGTTTTGCCATTTTCATCGCGAGCGAGCTGTCGTGACCTATGGTCGCGGTGACCAGGTCGCGATACTCACTGGTCCAGTTTTCAATTTTTTTTTCAATTTTTCATTTTTCACTATTCAATCTGGACCGCTGGAAATCATAAAATAAACATACATTTAATTACATTTACACCCCCTCAAATAGTAAAAATTCATTTTCACATATTTCACATATATCAAAATTTATTACCCGAAATCCGGGATGTTACAGGAAACCCGACTGAAAAATCCGTAATCTAGTCCTGTACACCCTGTTATGTGTATCATGGGCCAGATTGAGAATTTATAGTTAGTAAATGTGATGGAAACTAAAGAATGATATTGAATTGAATTCCAGAAATTTTGAAATACTGTATGTTTACCTAGTTTAGCAATTGAAAAACGTTTGTTATATATTTCTGAAAGTCTGTTTTTTAAGCTTTATTGTTTATTTATATTTTGAATTTCTGCATTTACGATATACTGTTTTAGATATACTGTTTTATATTATATTATCATTTACTTTAGTGTACACCCACTAAGCAGTATTGCTTAGCGCGTTAGTTTTGTTTCTAACGCGTAGGTAATAAAGATACCGAGGACGGAAAAGACTGAAGAGGCACCAGCTGCAGAGGAGAGTTCAGAGTCACTACATTTGGATAGTTATATATGTATTCCTGTATAATGTAGTTAAATATACATGCATATACAGAGAATTTGTAATTATGTTTTGTAATTATGTATTGTAATTAATTCTTTATGCTTTCTGTTTTGCATTTTTCGAAGGATTGTAATTAATGAATTGTTTTATAAACTGTTTGAAAGTCGCACTAAACGGCAGAGTGCGCATTTGAATGAAATAAGATTTGAAGTGTTGTGGATTTTATGTGATTTGTGTTTTATTTGAAAACAGGTTTTGGGAAATCAGAAAAATAGAGGAAACTCTGCCGAAATTTTTAAAGAAAAATTGTAATTTCAATGGGCTCACTAAAAATATATTTTTAAATTATAAACTATGTGGTTTTCCAATGGTTTGAACATTTATTTGATGGGCTCACAATGGTTTGAAAATTTATGAAGTGAATTGAGAAAGTTTTGAAAACCCGGTAGCGCTCCCTGGATCGATCAAGACGGGTCGGGTCAGGGGGTGTTACATTTAGTGTAATGTTATTATTATTTAATTTGTTAAATTATATTTTTGTCTTTCTTTAGATAATTATGGATTTAGAAATTGATTTAAATTTAGATGTGGAAGAATACATTAATGAAATTGCTCAAGACTCGGTGGAGGATGATTTTGATAAATGTTTAGAGCCTTTTAATGGAATGAAGTTTGATTCTCAATGTGAGGCATTCAATTTTTATCTAAAGTATGCCAAGCTTAGTGGATATGGTATTTTAACAAAAGCTAGTCGTCGATCAAATTCATCTAAAGAATTTATAGATGTTAAATATGCTTGTACTAGGTATGGTGTGAAAAGAGAATATGATGTTGATAATCACCGTTGTATAAAAACTAATTGTGGGGCGATGTTGCATATATATCAAAAGAAAACCTTGTGAGAAATAGTATGTTTACAATTTCATTAGAGAACATAAACATGAACTTTTTCCGGCTCATGCACATTACTTTCCATATCATAGGAGCATTGCATCTATTGCTAAACAAAATATTGATAGTCTACATACAGTTGGGGTGGGTACTAAAAAATTTATGCTACAATGGCTAAGCAAAATTGTGGATTTAAAAATGTTGGGTGTCTAGAGAAAGATATTAGAAACCATTTGGATAAAGAATGACGATTAGCTCTTACATCCACGGATGCTAAAACAATGCTTGAGCATTTTATGCATATGCAGGAAGAGAATAAGAATTTCTTTTACGCAGTGGACTTGGATGATGAACATATGCTGAAAAATGTTTTTTGGGTTGATGCCAAAAGTAGAGAAGATTATAAGATATTTGGTGATGCTGTCTTATTTGACAAGACATATATTACAAATAAATTCAAAATGCCATTTGCTCCTTTTATTGGAGTAAATAATCATTTACAGTCTATATTACTTGGATGCGCTTTGCTTGCGGATGAGATAACTTCAACATTTGTGTGGCTAATACAAACATGATTTAGAGCAATGGGTGGAAAAGCTCCAATGGCTATACTTACTGATCAGGACAAAGCTATGAAAGCAGCAATTAAGATTGTTTTTCTAACACACGACATCGCTTTTGTTTATGGCATATATTAAGGAAGGTTCCTGAAAAGCTTGGTCATGTGCTAAAGATAGATGAAGGTTTTATGAGAGAATTCAATTAGTATATTTATAACACATGGTTAGAGGAGGAATTTGTGAAAAAGTGACGAAATATGGTTGATGTATATAAACTTGTAGAAAATGAATGGCTTAAATGTTTATTTGAAGATTGCAAGTATTGGGTGCCTACTTACATGAGGAATACATTTTTTGCGGGGATGTCTACCACTCAACGATCGGAAAGTGTAAATTCTTTTTTGATAAATATGTGAATAAGAAGACTTCATTAAAGGAATTTATTGAACAATATAAAGTGGCTTTAAGAGATAGAGAGGAAAAAGAAGCTCATGCAAATTTCAAAACATGGCATAAAGAGCCGGTATTAAAGTCTCCATCACCTTTTGAGAAGCAAATGTCAACAATTTATACTCATGAGGTTTTTAAGAAATTTCAAGTTGAAGTTTTAGGGGCATTTGCTTATTTTGTTTTGAGGGGGGAAGAGGTTAATGAAATGCATACTTTTAAAGTTCAAAATCTTAAGAAGAATGTAAATTTCGTTGTAATTTGGGATGCAAAGAAGCAAGATATTACTTGTTTGTGTCGAATGTTTGAGTATTATGGGTTTCTTTGTAGGCATGTCATGTGTGTTCTTCAGTTACTTGGTATTTTTAAAGTTCCACTTTATTACATATTAAAGCGATGAAGTAGAGATGCAAGGAGTTTTGGTTCCATAAGGCACATTCCGAAAGAAATACAATCCAAGAAACAACGTTTTGATGAATTAATCCTTCAAACTACTAAGTTGAGTGAGGAGGCGTCTTTATCTCATGAAAGTTTCACTATTGCATATAGTGCACTAAAAGAAGCATTGGAAAAATGTGCAACTTCAAAATTTTCTCTTCATAAATCAAAAGAACATCAAATACTAAAGGAGCTACTTCATTACTTGATCCACAAACATCAAATACTAAAGGAGCTCCTAAAAGGATAAAGAGTGAAATTGAGAAAAGTAGAAGAAGAAAAGTCATCAACAAATCAAGAAAGGTTAGTTTATATTGTGGCCAATGACATTGATTATTTGAATTTCTAAATCTATATTTTCTATTATTAATCATGACTTGTTTTTTTTGTAATAGGTACTAAAAAGCTCTACATTGTTTACAGTTGAGATAGAAAATTGTTCTCAAAATATGGTTTGTCATACTTTTAAAACTTATTTCAAATTCATATTTATAAATAAAGTATTTAACAATTATATTTTATTTACTATCTTAAATTACCTTTAATAAATGTAATTTATTTTGCATTTAGGTTACAACTTGAAATATCAAAGTGTTGACAAATTCCATATTGTACAGGATTGCGCATAGGAAATGATGATTATAAAAGTATTGACAATTTTTTATGTTTTTTTTATTTAAATTTAAATAATGTTAACTTTTGATTTTTTCTTTTCTATTATAGGATCACGTAAGTATGAGAACTTTACATCTCTTTGATAATTATCATGGTATAGTTCAAAAAGAACAGGAATATCATAGTGTAAGTACTATTGTAAATGTAATTTTAGTTTTATTTTTACTAAAATTATTAAAGTCTATATAATTTATTTTTACTATACCTTATAGGGAGAGCGTGATTTCTTAAAGTCCTTTTCTAGTCAACATTCTCAATATATTAATTTTGAATAAAAAATGCAAGATATAAAAAAATGGTATGTCTTTTAATTAAAGTACAATTATTAATTTATATTGAGATATTACTTCATATTTTTAAATTAATATTTGTCAATAATTTTTGTTTTATAATAATAGGTTTGGAAGAATTTATATTCAGGATCATGACACCTTATATTGGATCTTCTGTTATTTAATTATATTTGTGAGGTATGGTATGTTAAATTGGTATTGTTATTTTTTTCTTCTAATTCATGATATGAGAATTTCAAAAGTACATTTTCTATTATCTTATACTAATTTTTTATTTTTAACTTTGTAGATATAAAATTTAGAAACGGTCAATGCAGGAATATGCTTGGAGATCGTTAAAAGATCAAGAATTATTTTGTTTCTATTATTAGTCTTTTTGAACAGGGTTAATGGAAAATACATTATTGTATTTTTAGTTAGTATGTTTTTATTTATTGGTGATATAAACATTATTAAATAAATAGTGTACATTTTTTATCATAGTTTTAATATGAATTCAGAAGCCATTGTATTTTAATACCTTCTATTTATTTTAGTGACTTGTGATGTAAAATTAGTACATAAAAATAAAAGTAAATTTGTATAAAAAAAAGTTGTGAATAGGCGTCAAAAAATGGGAGAAGAAAAGTAAATAGAGTGGAGTGACAATGGATAAATAAAGTGGTTTATTTTACTCAAAAATTGATGGAATTAATTGTGCAGTGGTAATGAATAAATAACAAAAGTTAAAAATTAATTGGAAAATAGAGTGAGTGGTAAAATCGTAATTAAAAAAAGAGAGAGAAAAAAGAGAAAGAGATAAAGAGTCGTGAAACAGAAAAAAAAAAGTTAATAAAATGTTGTTGACACATGTCAACAAACCAAGGCGACTGCCAGCCACAGCTGTGGCTAGCATAGCTCTTATCGAGAATCACCATCCTAACCCCATATATTTCTCTTTATTGTCAGAGATGTATAGGAAAGACTTTAAAACACCTTAAACGGCAATCAAGGAACTTGATGATTAAATAATTATGAGGAATAAGGTATTTATGGAAAGATGGAGAGAGTAATATTACTTTTAACTTTCAACTAACTCATTAATTGTTATTCTTAACTCTTAACTCTCAACTATCAATTAACTAATTAATTTTCCAACACTAGAAACTTTCTTGAGTTAAGCTTTAAGGAACTTAAAATGATTTGGACTTTCAAATAGTTTGGACTTAAAATAAGTTTATACTTTAATAATTATACTAACTAATTAAACTATAAGTGGATATACCTCAGCAAAGCTAAATTAATTACTCCTATTTATCAAAATTTTGATAGATTAGTAGTTTTTATAATATAAATACAAGAACAGTTAATAGTTATGTACCCGAACTTCTTATAATATAAATACAAGATCAGTTGTGCTATACTGACTAGGGAATAATTTGTGCACTTGTGAGAGGGAGGAGATGGCAAACGTTCGAGTCATTTCAACAAGCAAGGTTCGTGCGGCAGATGATAGGAAGGAAAAACCAAACCTTAGAATTGAGTTAACTCCATGGGATCTTCAGCTCCTTTGGGTGGATTCTATCCAAAAAGGGCTCCTCTTTCACAAACCAAAATTACATCCACATCATGATCATGATCATCATAAAGAATCACAAAATACCTGCTTGATGATCCACCACCTTAAGACCTCCCTTTCACGTACTCTAGACTTCTTTGCTCCTCTTGCTGGTCGCCTTGCCACCACCGAACATGACAATAACACAATCTCCTTTTTCATAGATTGCAATAATGCAGGAGCCGAGTTTGTCCATGCTATTGCAGATGGAGTTTCTATTGCTGATATCGTTGAAACTACGTATGTTCCTGAAATTGTTTACTCTTTTTTTCCATTTAATGGGGTTAAGAACTATGAGGGTACCTCGAAGCCCTTGCTCGCAGTACAAGCAACCGAGCTTGTTGATGGCATCTTTATTGCTTGCACCATAAATCATACCATTGTTGATGGCTCCTCTTTTTGGCATTTCTTTAATTCTTGGTCCGAAATCTCGCGTGGTAATAATTCTGATTGCTTATCAAAACCTCCCATTCTTCAACGGTGGTTTCCTACTGATATGGATTTTCCCATTCGCTTACCTCTCTTAATTAGCGAACAACTCTATGGTAATAGGTTCGTTCCCCCACCTTTGCAACAGAGAGTTTTTCACTTTTCAAGAGAAAAAATTGCAAAACTCAAATCCAAAGCCAATGCTGAGATTGGCACAATTAACAAAATCTCATCTCTTCAAGCACTCTTATCTCATCTTTGGCGATCTGCTATTCGTAACAAAAGTCTGGATGATCCCGATCAAGAGGTACAATATTACCGGTTACTAGTAGGCGCTAGACCAAGATTGATCAACCCACCGATGCCAGCAGAGTACTTTGGAAATGCAGTCCAGACGGGAAGCATAACAATGAAAGCAAGAGAGGTACTAGATAAAGGACTTGGTGGTGTGGCTTGGGAAATGAACAAGTTGGTTGCTATGCACACAGAAAAAATGTTACTCGACTTCTTGGAGTCTTGGACAGAGAACCCTCGGCTACTAACAATGGACAGCATGGTAGGCAATGCTTTGGTTACAAGTAGCTCACCATGGTTCAATGTTTATGGTAATGATTTTGGTTGGGGAAGGCCTATTGCGGTGAGAAGTGGACCAGGGAACAAGTCTGATGGGAAAATAACATTGTTTCAAGGATCAGAAGAAGGGAGTGTGGACATTGAAGCTTGTCTTTCGCCTGAGACTTTGCAGGGCATGGAAATGGATGCAGAATTCATGGATGCTGTCACCGCTACTTGTCATCTTACTGCGAAATAAATCCAGCTCATAAGTTGATGTGTCCATATCATGTTGTGCATGAGATGATTACTTCATGAATTTGTTTTACAAGTTCTTTGTTTTTAATTATTATTTTCACTTAGATCCAATTGTTCTGTTCCATTACGTTTGTAATTTTCCTTGTGGATTCTGTGTTGGGTACCGGCGTACCGCTAAACATTTCATTTCAAAGTTAATGGTAGTACGTACTGCATGCTTGGGTTTCCTTTATTTTACAACTCAATTATTCTAATTCGCGCGTTTTGTACCTCAATTCTTTGTGCAAGTGTTAATTTTGCTATACAGGCCAGTCCTAAATTAAGAAAGTTAAAACTTTATGTATAAAACTAGAGTACCGTTAGACATCTCAATATGGTATTATATGATGTAACAAACGGACTCTTATGATACATGAGAAGTGAATTAAATCGTTATATCAATTTATTAATTGACACACATTGAAGGTTAAGATGAAGTTGATACTCATAAAATTAAATATTTGTGTAAATACTTCACTCAAAGATAAAAATTATATTATAATATAATATAATTAAGAAAATGAAGAATGCTGCATCTTAGAAATTAAGATCATGTATTTTTTTTAAGGGGGTATAATTATAATATTAATAACTGTCGAGATCAATCACTAAACGTACGGTCTTGATATCTACTCCTATAACGAGAGATGCACTGTCACGACCCGGGCCCTAGGCCGTGGCAGAATTATAAATAAAATCAATGGTTTATAATTTGATTTTATTAAAATTTCATAAAAACCACAAACTAAATTCTTTGGATACTCCGGAGTATCAAACAAATATCTTTCAAAATTTCAAAAGTAATATCATCACAAAATAACCCCACAGTTATGTGATCACCTGTTAGAATTCATGGATTCAATTCCAAGATAATAATCATACTGAAACATGCATCAATCATGAAGTCCTAATCATCCATAACTAAAAGATTTGCACATCAACATATAACTCATAAACTGAGTTATCTCAACATTTTAATAGGTCCATAACAAGTATAAATCCTTTAATCAATACAAATCTCAAATAACATAAATTTAATTACTAATTTCAGAAATCTAATCCTTAGATCTGACAAGCCTTCACCCACTTCAACTAACGATCTTCTAATCCGCGTTGGGCGCTCCCTAGGGGGGAAAGAAAATAAAAAAAGGTGAGCTAAAGCTCAGTAGGGTCTAATCCCCGATAATGTATGTGGAAAACATAATTTTTATAAAGTCACGAGATAATCTTGCACGGTTAAATACGTTGATAAAATTTAAAGTAAACAGTAACACTTTCTTTCAGAAAACAATATTAACACGTCCGCTAGTCATACCCGGTGGCCTATCATTTGAAATAAAAATTTCGTACTTGAGATAAAAACATTTGGTTCACCGTGACCCTGGTACCAACCTCACATACAAGGTGAACGTACCGGAAAATACCCTGCGCAGTACCCCGACATAAAGTCGTATAATAATATATAATATAATATAATGACTAGGACGGTTACCATTGTATAGATGGAGAGGCTAGAATAGAGGCGTTAAAGGGTTTAGCAACTAAATTTGGTTTATAGATGAGGGCGCTACTGTGGGATCGATCAAAAGTGAAGGTGCAGAAATAAGAGGAGCATGGGATTTCTATTAAAGGAAGTACTGGTATTGTTCAGTTCAGTTTGGTAGGTGCTGGTGATGGATCGAAGATTAAGGAAGGGTCGGCAACAATTACGGCCACCGTAGATGTAGCTGTTCCAATGAAGAAGATGACGATGAGGGAGAAGGAGAAGGAGGAAGGTTCTAGACTTGGGCCCGAGCCTAGGGTTTGTAGGGTGGGTTTAGAAGGTCTGGGAGAGAGGGTTTCGATTGAGTCAGGTAATAGTGTTGGGCTTGGTGTTGAGGCCTATAGAGGGAATTCTGGAGGTGCGGGTGTCACATTGAAGGAAGAGTCTTTAATTAATTTAGGGCCTGGAGTTAGGGCCCAAAGTATGGATATGAGTAGTTTTTATGAGAAGAAAACGAGGATTATTATTAGTAGTCTTGGGCTTGGGTTTACGAAGAGGGTGGATATAGAAGGAGTAGAGTTGGATGTAGGGGACGCGTTAGTTTGTGTGGAAACTGTTGATAGGCCTAGTGGTGTTCAGATCGTGAAGAAAATAGATCTACAGGAGAAGAGTGCGAGGAAATAGAAGAGGGTTGCGTGGGCCTGGTCCAAGAATCAAATTTTAGGGAAAGCCTCGAGCCCTTTACAGAGAATGCTAGTGGCTACTCAAAAGATTAGCAAGAGCCCAAGAAGAAAGAGTCTGTCTCTTAGTCAACGGTTCTTGTACTCTAAGGGCTCGTTTGTTTTATGGGATTGGATTGGATTGGACTGGACTATTTTTATGGGATTGGATTAACTAGTACTGTCATGTGTTTGGTGCAGTACGGATTGGATTAAAAATAGTACTATCTTTTGTTTGGTGTAGGATGAGATTGGATAAAAATTTTTATTATGTTTTATATGTTAAATATAGTTTGAGATTGGTTAATTATTATATTAAATTAATTTTACAGTAAAAAATTATTTTAAACCAATAATAGAAATTAAATATGGTTAATTTTTTTAAATAAAATATTTATACTACTTTTAAAAAAATAAATATAACTATTTATAATGAATTTTTAAAAAACCTAACTTATATATATATATATATATTAAACTATTATAATTCATTCGTAATTTAGGGGAGAGGGACACTATTCGAATGGATTGGACATGATTAAATTAATACTGTAATGTTTTTGGTACAATATGTATTGGAATAAATTATTACTGTGATGTATTTGATAGTATGAGACTGGATAAAATCAGGCTGAATTAAATTAATTTTTATATATAATAAAATTATTTTAAATTAAATAAAATAGTATTGTTTATTGTTTGACGTAGAATGAGATTGGATAAAATCAGATTTGATTAAATTAATTTTTTTTAAATATTATATAATTGAATTAAAATTATTTAAAATAAATCTAAATAAAATATAAATATTTTAAAATTAATTATAAATAAAATATATTATAGTAATTAATTTAATATAAAAATATTTTTTTATTAATATTAAAAATAAATATTTAAATTTATTATTTAAAAAAAAAAAAAAGAGCATGGGACAATTTGTCCCATGCTTCCAGGCGGGACTTTTTAGTCCCGCCTGGGTGGGTTTATTTTTGTGCATGGGATTGGAGAATCCAATCCCATGCACAAATCAAACAAAGGATTGGGTTTAAATAAACCCAATCCTTTGCCAAACCCAACAAACAAACGAAGCCTAAAGGTATAATTCGATCTTCTTCAAAAAATTCTGCTGGGTTGGGGGATAATGGGAGTTCACAGATTATGGAGGAGGTGGGAAAGTGTGGAAAAAGTAAGGGGGTCTTTCATTTCTCTGGAAGAAATTCAAAAGCTAAGAAGAAGAGAGGAAGTAGTATCACCAGTGATATTTTCATATCGGCAGAGCCTGGAACCTAGGCCTGCCGCGAGCCATGATTCTCCTAAATTGGAACATGCAGGGGTTGGGGCACTCCCGCATGTTCTTGATCAGTCATTTATTGTTATATATTTACGACCCTTGGATCGTTTCTTTTGATTGTATTTTTGAGTATTTTTGGTACGTTTGATGTGTTTTGTGAGAATGTGCAGCTTTCAGGAGAGTCTCGTAAATTAATACAAATATTCGATGATTCGAGACGAAACCGTGCAATTCAGGTACTTTGGAGGAGCATATGAAATTGCAACACATTGCTAGGATCAAATGGAAGAAAAGCCATAGACTTATTGGATAAAAGCCAAGCTTTTAAATTGAAATTATAGTTGCACGTGGAAGAAGAGATGTGTTGTCCAGCTGCTTTGCATGAAGAAATTGAACTCAACAGCTTGCACGTGAAGAATTTAAAGCACCAATCAACATGAAGCTGTGAAGAAAATGAAGAAAGAAGCAAAGTAGCTTGCATGTGCACGTGAAGAAGAAGGTCCCGCGACCTCCAACTGCGACCTATCATCGCGCCAGCTGCTCGCGTGCAAACAAGAAGAAGTGCAGTCAAGCAGGTCTTGCGACCTCCAAGCACGACCATGGGTGGCATCCAACAGCTCGTGGTGGAAGAAATCAGCAGGTCCAGGGAGTGAAAAGACCAAGATCGTGACCCAGCCCAGTTCGCGTTGCAGCTCGCGGTGCAGAAGCCAACTAGTCCAGGGAGTATGGCGAGCTGCACCGCGATCCTTGGCTCACAATCCAGCTACTCGCGATGAAGAAGAACCAGCAGACCAGGGAGCATCGCTAGCAAGCTTGGCGACCACAGCTCGCGTGGAGTCCATCGCAGTGAAGAGATCAGCAGCTCCAGTGTGTATGGCGATCTGTGCATGGCGACTATTGATCGCCATACTCGGTCGCGGTCGGTGAAAAACGTTACATAATATTTTCTCTATAAATACAAACAGCAGCTACCACAGTTTAGAGAGCACGGTCTGAAATAGAAAATGGGCAGCTCCCAAACTGCTCCAAGGGTGATTCTTCACCCATTTTGCTCCTCCAAAATACAACTCATCACCACACATCATCTCCAAACATCATTTAGAGGCCAAATACTCGGATTTAATTGATTGTTCATCGATGAAGATGAAGATCGAAAGCGGAGAAGTTTCAGTTGGACCAAAGCGGGATTTCGACTCTTGAGAGCTTCGATGGGTTGTATTTCATCTCATTATTCTTCCTTTGATTGTTCATTGATGATTATAAGTAGTTAGAACTCTTGTTAGGTGATTTATGGATCCATGAACAGATTTTCAGAATTATTGATTATGTATATATTTTGATATTTATTTGCAAGGATTTAAATTTGAATTTATATTTTATATGTTGCAATTGATTCTTGTTCTATGCATGATTAGTATTTATTTGTGTTCCATGAATGAAGAAAGTAGTTTGCAAGTTCTTGAATACATATAATATATTTTTGATTATTTCATGATATTGACTTAGAGTAATATTTCAGTATATTGATTGCAATTTATTCTTATGTCTATACATTTACGAAAGTAGTTTGCAAGTATCTTGATTAATAGCAATTTGATATTATTGAATATATTTTTATATTATCACTTTGATTTAATTCTCATACGTTGCGATTGCAAAAGCAGATTGCAAACTTCTTGATGAGAACCGATTTGATAAATATTGTGATCTTACATGAGAAATTAGTAGGATGCAATAGAGCTTAATGTACTCTAAGTTCAACGGCTAGATTAATTTTGATATGATAATATTGAATTGATCTAGGGAATTAGATTAGTTAAGGGTTTCCAATTGAATGTACTCTAGGACCAATAGGTGCGTTTAATTGGAATTACAACACCATTGCGGGACCAATATAATGTGGTGTGCCTAAACTATTCAATTTGTTTCTTGTTAATAACATGCTTCATAATAGTCAATAGTTTTCCTTATCCTGGATTGGGACCGTGTGACCACCTAGTATTATCCTCCATATATTCTGTCTCGCTTTACTTTATCATTTTAGTTAATTAATTTAGTTTATAAAACAAAATTTCAAAAACAACAACTTGATTTATTTTACTGCTTTAGTATAATCTCTAGTTTTTAGAATTAGTACCACCACTTCTTTGTGGATTCGACTCCGTACTCATAGAAATTTTATTACTTCGATATATCCTACACTTGAGATTTATTCCCACGCGTTTGAGGGTGTCAGCTCTCAGCCCTGAAAAGGGTTATTCAAAAGCATTCCCAGGTGTTGGTTTTAAGCAAGACTAAACTTCAAGGTAGTGCAGCTAGTAGAATTAAGGAGATTTTTGGGTTTTGTTGGAGTTTATGTTGACTGTAGAGGAAAAAGTAGGGGATTAATGTTACTCTAAAAGTGTAATTGAGATGTTTTGTATTGTCTTTCTATCAGGGACATATCAATGCTCTAATAAAATGGAAGATGGGTTAGTGTGGAGGTTTTTTTGATTTTTATGGCAGTCATAATTTGAGGGATAAGGTTTCTTCTTGGGAGCTTCTTCGGGGGCTTAGGAAGGTGGATCAGCCGCCGTAGGTGTGTAGAGAGGATTTTAACCAACTCCTCAGCACCTCGGAGAAGTTGAGAGGTCTAAGAAATCTTTGCTGGGTATTTTGAATTTTAGGAAAGCAGTAGATGATTGTGATCTTATTGATTTGGGGTGTAAGGGTCCGAGACTTACCTAAAATAATAAAAGGGAGGGGGCTTTTAATATCCAGGAGATGTTGGATAGATTATCAATGGTTGGGGCTGTTTCCAGTGGCTAAAGTCATAAATTTAGGGGTCAATGTGTAACATCCCAAATTTCGGATAATTAATTTTGAATATGTGAATATAAAAATGTATGAGTTGAGGGGTGTAAAACGTAATTAAATGTATATTTATTTTTATGGTTTCCAGATGGACCAGATGGAGCAGTCCAGAAAGATTGCATGAAGTGAAGAAAAAGTGACAGTGAGTACCGCGACCCTCACCGCGACCAGAGATTGCGATGAGCTGCTCGCGGTGAAAATTATATTTTCTGGCAGTGAGCACTGAGATCAATCACCGCGACCACAGACCGCGATGAGCTGCTCGAGGTGAAAAAAATCAAATTCAGGCAGTGAGCAACGCGACCACCAGCGCGACCATGGTACCGCGATGAAGGTGGTGCGACCAAAGGTCGCGATGACCGAATTTGTATAAAAAATGAAAGCTTCTCGCGGAAGCCAAAACAGAAGAAAGAAGAAGAAGAAACGAAGAAGAAGAGAAGCGAGAAGAGGAGAAAAAGAGGAGAAGGAGAGAAAGAGAAGAGAGAGAAGAAAGAGGGAAGAGAGAAAGAGAGAAAGAAAGAAAGAAAAAGAGAGAAAAAGAAGAAGAAGAAGAAGAAGAAGAGGAGAAGAAGAAGAGAAGAAGAAGAAGAAGAAGAGAAGAGAAGAGAGAAGAGAAAGAAAAAGGAAAAAAAGAAAAAGAAAAACCAGAAGGAAAAAATGTAGGAATGGTATCTAGGTTGGTGTACACATGTTTTCGACATTTTTATGTGTTTTGATTTACATTTAAGTTTTGGATAATTTAGTAAATATATGTTTATATTGTTTTTCTATTGAATAATTTCGATTTCATTGTATTTA